>DWAN01000415.1:0-24436 GCA_018230445.1 Heliconius hewitsoni | reverse complement strand
TTAAATAAATATTTCATCTCCTCGAGTGGGGATCGAACCTACAACCAGTCGGTTTGACAGTCACATTTTGTGCCCCTTCGCGACGACTGGCCTCTTTTTTTATATCATACCTATGTCATAATATGTAGTAGTGATACACAATTTACACTATTAAACAAATAAAATTTAGAGGCCAATCGTGGCGCAGTAGCACAGTGTGACTGTAAAATCGACTGGCTGTGGGTTCGATACCCAATGGAGAAGAATTAAATATTTGTTTAAATTTATAATTTTATTTTCTCACTCTGGTGTCGAGGCAAAGCAAGACGTTGAGTTTTGCCACTCAACAAACAATACCTCCATAATTAGCGCCGGAAAGTGGGGAACGTAGTGTCATAACACTAGGTTCCATCTGCCTACCCTGCAAAAAAAATTGCTTCACACTATATCCCGCTGTGTGCGGGATAAATTTGATTTAATCTTTTCAGATAGTGAAAAATGAAAGTAGGTACGGTATGGCTGTTTCTTTAGCTAGACGAAGACGAACATAATTTAAATCTTAAAATGATAATAATAAAATAATAATAAGAATTTATAATTTAAATCTTAAAAGACCTACAACTCAACATTTCAGGTAATAACTTACTTTTTTTGGGTTTAGGTAGACAAGAGAAACTATTATGAAGACACTCTGTTAACGACTTTTGCATTTTAATGACAAAGCTAGCGGGCCATACCTTGTTATAGTAGACAGGATTTATATGACTTAACTTAACCTAGGTTCACGCTGTATCCCTGAACGGAGAACGGTCTGCATATATAAGCTATATGATAATAATTTTAAAATATAAATAATTTTCTTCTGATTGTATCCACAAATATCACGCTTAAGTAGGAAACAATAAAATAGCCTCCGCTGATACTATAATGTACAAACTAATAAAATATATATACATTCAAACTATTAAATTAACAACTTAGACGTATTATAAATTAACGCATTTTTTTACGTCATACTGATAGAGATATGTTTAAAGGCTAGCCGTGGTCGTGTGTCATATGTATGTAGTTGGGAGTCACTGGTCTATATCACTTTTTTATATATCCTTATGACCTTAAATGTAACTAACTGTTAAAGCTGAAACAGATTTAATAAAATGAGCTCACGCTGTATCCCGCAAGGTAGGCAGAGGGAACCTATTGTAAAAAACACTGTTTCCAATTGTTCACCTAATTCTGGAGCCATACGTGTTGGTTGAGTGGTAGAACTCAACGCCGCGCTTTGCTTCAACACCAGAACGAAAAAATTAAAATATAAATTCAGATAAACATTTTATTTCCTCGAGTCGAGATCGGACCCAAAACCAGGCGTATTTACAGTCACACACTTGTACCCTTGCACCACTACTGCCCTCAAAACTGATTATTGAGTTATCATAAATGGTTGGACACCAATAAGATATACAATTCTTATTAATAATTCTCTGTACAAGAGAGCAAAGAAAAATGAATCATCGTGTAATTATGATTTAAGTCATTAAAATATTATTATTAACGTGGATATTTCTATCAATATCGAGTATTAAATTAAAGAAAACAGTATTCTTACTACAATTTTAAATTAAACAAGTCCTTGTTTGTAATTAGTGATATTTCATTTAACTATCACGAAAGCAGAAACAGAATAAAGCATTTCTATTAATGGTGTCTTCCATTAAAATATCTCGCAGTGACTTACCTACCTACCTACGTACTTATTACTCTCCTGTATTCAAAGGAAATACGAAATAAATGTTTAATAAGTTCCGAGTTGGTGATCGCGTCCACGGTATTATATTAGGAAGTATTCAATATTCACACACCCCACGCCGTACTGTACGCGTGCATACATTCATGTACGTGCATGTTTATTCGCCGTCGTGTATGCACTTTACACGCAGTACACAAACGCACCGCTGTTCCCGGGCGCACCTGTTGTCTGGATCGCCCGTGTCACGGAGCGCGCTGGGAAAAATCAATCAAGCCCATATCTTTTTTACGTACGATATGGTAAAATGTGTCTTGGCTGTAAGCGCGACTGGTTGTGGGTTCGATCTCCGCTCGAAGAAATTATTTTTTTAGTATTTTCGTTTCTTCGTTCCGGTGTGGAGGCAAAGCGCGGCGTTGAGTTCCGCCACTCAACACGCAATCCGTCCAGAATTCGATGGAAAAATGTGGAACGGAGTGTCTAGGTATGATCTACTGTGGCTGTGTGCGGGATACATCGTGAAGTTTGAAAAAAAATCCAATATTAGTGCAGTGAAGTATAATTGAAGCATGTAATTGAAGATGTCTATGCGTTGCGGAAAATGCCGATAAAAAAGGTAAGCACAAAAATATATATGTATACTTGCAACGTTTATTATTATCCGTTTGACGCAGTGACGATTGTTGGAAAGAAAACAATAGCTCAATAAATTTCTGAAAAGTTCACACAAAAGAAATAAATAAAACAAAAGCGGATTTTAGTCACACACAATTACATTGCAAGCGTTCAGAAATTTATTCAGCGAACTCGTGTACATATTTATGTGTTTTTTGTTTAAATGTTTGTATTATTTTTAAAAAATGGAACCAAAAATAGTCATCCTTTTTTAACCGACTGTGCGAAGCAAAGGATGATAAGATGTTTTCCAGTCTATGTATGTAGGTAACAGATATCCCGATTATGGCAGGAGGTCCCCTTTTTAATTTCAAAAATTATTTGTCTTGGTCCCCCGCTTTTCACGGATTATTCCCCGTAGTGCGAAAAATATTTTTTAGTTACTTTAATTAGTTTGGAATAAATACAAATAAGTACATTCGTTAGTTATGTAGAAATACTATAAAGATTTAACTGTCTTACAGGGTAAACCAAAATTATATCGTTTAAGCATACTTAGTGACGATTTTACATTAAAAAAATATATATTGATATCATCAACTTTATTGAAAATTTAAATAAAGGAATAAGCAATAAAATAAATACTGTTTAGTTAAAGTTCTTGTCCTGCTTTTAGCGAAAAAAATCCGCTTTTTTACTTAAAATGTTTAAGAATCTCGCTTTCCACCGAGACAAAATCCGCCGACGCTGGTAGGTACGTATAATTTGTTTGTTCCTAAGAAGCCAAGAAACCAAACGGGTTGATCGATATTTATGATTCTTGTCATTCGGTTCGTTATAAGCTTATATATAATTCATCACAACGAGACATACTTCGTTAGTAGATTTTTATATTTTCATTTTGACAATATTAAAATGAAAAATATAAAAAAACGACTAACTAAGTACCTAAATATGTCAAGTATCGGTTCTATTGAATACCGGTATTACCTATTATCATTTAAGTTACAGTAATTTCAAATCTTAGTGTTTAATTATTCCGTTTTTGTTATTTGGGGATAGTATCAGCGATAGCCCCCTGCTAGTGGTACGGCCGTGGACTGCAAAAGCAGTTAAAACGTCGTGTTAAATAAAAACAATAATATAAAAAAATATGAAATCTGACTGCACAAAAATTAAACAGAAAAAAAGCAAGCCCAATAAAACCCGATAGATATACTTAGTTTACATTACAGTATTAACAATCGATAACAAAAGATATGAATGCTTAATTATATCTTCATATATTTTATAATATCACTATCTTTTTAGTTATTTAATACCCGTCGCTCCATAGAGCGTCAAGCGACTTGTATAACGGCGACAACTTTTGTTTGTTACACTCGTCGCGATATTGAAATTTCAAGTAAAACGTATAAACGGATTGGGATTAATTAAAATGACTTTATTAATTGAGAGAAGAACTAATACTTTAATATTTAATACTTTATAAAATAAATAAGTTGGATAAAATTTCATTAATATTATAGTAGGAATATTATCACTTTCTTCTGCATTCATGGCCAGTCGTGGCGCAGCGGCACGAAGTGCGACTGTAAAACCTGGACTGGTTGTGCGTTCGATCCCCACTCGAGGAGATAAAATATTTACCTTAATTTATATTTCCATTTCTTCACTCTGGTGTCGAGGCTAAGCGCGGCGTTGATTTCTGCCACTCAACACGCCACTCAATGCCCATAGAATTCGGCAGAAAGTGGAGAACGGAGTGTCCTAACACTAGGTTCCCTCTGCCTACCCTGCTGAATGCGGGATACAGCGTGAAGCTGATTCTGCATTCGTGTTTTAGAAAATTAACTTTAACAAAAAACATTTATTGTATAAACATTTTAAATACTACTTAAGTACATATTATTATAACATATATGTTCGTCGTATGTACATATGTATGCCGTAATGGCGCAGGGGCACAAGCGTACGACTGTAAACGCGACGATTGTGGGTTCTATTCCCACTCGGGAGAAATATTTTAATATTTTCTTTTCCTCGCTTTGGTAGACAGTTAAAGACCTGCGTTGAGCAATTCTGCCACTCAACATGCAATGGCTGACGAATTCCGTGGAAAGTGGACAACGGAAGTGTTTAAATGGGGAACGTAGTTTCATACTACTAAGTTCCCAGGTTCCCTCTGCTTACCCTTCCTAAGAAAACGAGTGTACATAAGAGGTAAATTAAAGTAGTAGGTACATGGCAGTCTAGTGGATCATTATTAAGTATCCACAAAACACGCCCTAAATACACGACAAAAGCATTTCTACTTTCTGACGTTCTTAAATAATGTTTCTTATTGTTTGCTTTACATGGCTTTATATTTAAAGGCTATATTATAAGAAAGAGGATTTTACAATATCCAAAAATTTTGGAGAAAGATAATTCAAATATTCAAAATTATAAAATATTTAATACTAGCGGATCCGCTTATACAGACAGACAAAAAATTAAAAAAAAAAAAAGTTTACTTTCTTTAATTTAATTATTCTTTTTAAGTGTCCCTCTATCTATTTTAGTCAAAAATACTAAATGTACAGATAAAATATTTTTACTGTTTTATAATATGTATAGACAAAGTACTTTATCAGATTTATTTAACTTGAACGCTAAAAGGAATCGAGTGTTATAAGATACTCCTTTCCGGAATTTCCGAGACATTGCTTTTCGAGTGATGGAACACAGCGCCGCGCTTCGTCTTACTGGAACAGGGAAATAAAAATAGTTTCTCAAATCTCTCGAACTTAAGACCAATAATTCAATCCAACATAAGATGGCTATGTTTACAGCCAATATTATTATATTGTACTAAATCAAATCAAAAATATAAAGTGAAATGAGAGCCAAGTTTAAACTTGTTAGCATTACTCGGCAAATTTTTATATACAGGCTTCATTATAATTACAAGTTAGTGTAGTGCCATCGTCCGGTCACGAGGCAGTAAGAAATCTGGCCCCTCGTGGAAACTCAGATCACCCATGGACTGACCAAGTAAAATCAGCTATGGGCGGTAAATTGCATGAGTGCACTAGAATGGCGACCAACAGAAAGGAATGGCGTGAAACTGTGGCAAGAATAACGAAAGTCAAAAACGTGACTACATGATGGCCACGACCGCTCTGTGAGAAGAAGTTGTTCTAGTTTGGATTATTAAGTTGATATTTGATAAAAAATTTTAGAGTTTGAATTTTATCCCGAGTGTCCCATGTTATGAGTGTCATGAGTGTCCCAGTTTAATCTCCCATTCTTTTGTCAGTGAAGTCGAGAACGATACATTTCTTAACATTAAATTTGGTTCTCATTTCAAATTTATATTTTTGATGGGATATAATTACTTTTTATAAAGAAATATTATTCTTAACCATATATACTTCGTTGTTTTTAAAATCGGTTTATTTTCCTACGTTCTATGATCTACTTTTTATAGTTACCATTTCTTTCTTTGTGGGTAGTAATTATTAATAATTATTAATTCTTAGTTTTTACTCACATATATGTATAACAGTCCACCTTGGTAACAAATATCAAGTTTTTAGGTCACCTAGAAGTGGTTTAGGTGTTTGACGGGTGAGTAAAGTCAGTCACAAAAAGCCAGTTTTTAAGCACTAATATCAATAACAATTTGAATTAAATTGTGGAAATTATAAATACACTACAAGCTAGGAGGTTTTAATATATGTGCTTGCTTTATGAATGTAGACTAATTATTTTGCGAGGCTCAAAAGTACGTTACAACGATTCACGTAAAATATCCTTTGCGCATTTCCAACTTTTTAACTTGGCTGGACATGCTGCCGCATGTCTTGGTAAATAAAATTTTACTAAAGCTTTTACTGGGCTATTTTGGGCATAACAATCAAAACCTCTATAAATCCCCTTTCCAACGTACTCTTTATGGAAAGTGCAGCCCAGTTAAGGGTTTACATCTATATCAATCTATATCAAATTTATCCAGTTGAATTTTACATAACAATATTATAAATTTATATTTAACAAACTTAAAACTAATTGTAGTGTGTGTATATTATATATTGTATAGTGGGTATGCATTAATAAATAGTCTGGCTCCCAACTTCGTGTTTCATTGACGTTCCACTGGCGACGAGATTCGAATTTACGCGTATTAACTGAGTTAAATAGCACTAAACGTGTTTAAATATGTCTATCGCAAAGTTAGAACCATTTGACATTAGTTCCAAACAGTGGCCAGCATACATTAGACGTGTTAAACAGTATATTTTATTAAATGAAATTAAAAAGGAACTGCGCGTGCCATTGCTCATTACGGTGGTTGGCGAAGCGACGTATGCTCTTATGTGCGACTTGTGTTCACCATCACACCTGGAATCAAAAACGTTCGAGGAATTGAATAAGCTAGTGTCCGAACATTTAGAACCGCAACGCTCAGAGATTGCGGAGCGACACGTGTTTCGGCTGCGTAAGCAAAATGGCGGCGAACCACTCACCGAGTATTTGCAAAGTTTAAAACATCTTGCTGCAACATGTAATTTCGGAGTGAATTTAGAAGAAAATTTACGCGATCAGTTCGTATCAGGGTTAGCGAACGAGGCGATGAGGTCGCGGATTTTTGCCGAAAGAAACATTAAATATAAAGAGGCGGTGGAGCTGGCTCTGGCGCTGGAGGCAGTCGAGCGACACGCGGAGGTGAGCGCGGCCACGGCGGTCGGCGCGGCTTCGAGCGAGCTGGTTGCGGGCGTGTCGTGGCTGGCGGCGGGCAGCGTTGCTGGCGCTGCGGGAAACTCCATCGGGCGGATCGGTGCCGGTTTGCGAACTATAATTGTGACGAATGTGGTGTGCGGGGCCACTTGAAAGTTCAGTGCAAAGAGGTGCGCTCGAATCGACGAGATGAGTCTGGGCATAAATATATTAGTGATGATGAGTGCGAGGACTTTTATAATGTGCAGGTGGACGGATCAGGTGATGTACCCTATATAATAACGGTGGAGGTTAATGGCAAACCTATGGACTTTGAAGTTGATACAGGTAGTAGAATATCTACAATAAGCGAAGGTTGTTATAGACAGTACTTTAAGGGAAAGAATCTTACCGCCGATCGGCTAAATATACGTAGTTACGTAGGTTCAAAGATCGAGTCGATAGGTTTTATGTTTGTAAATCTTAAGCTCAATGGTGTGTCTGTCTCATCGTGCAAATTGTATGTCACTAAAAAGGGAGGTCGACCATTATTAGGCAGAGAATGGATCCGCGTTCTTGGAATATTTAATATTAGAATTAAAAATAAAGAAATTATATCGAACTTAAGTAATGATCCATTTGTAAGCCAGTTAATGATTGAATTCCCAGACATGTTTACGGATAAGCTCGGAACTTGTAAGAAAACAATAAGTTTGCATGTGTGCGACAATACGCCGGTGTACGTGCGCGCGCGACCGGTTCCGTTAGCGTTGAAGGCGCGCGTTGAGTGTGAGCTGGGGCGCTTAGAGCGAGGAGGTACAGTTTATAGGGTTGAGACATCTCATTACGGCACGCTAATTGTTCCCGTAATTAAAGAGAATGGCGATATACGGATATGCGGGGATTATAAAATAACAATTAACCCTAAACTAAAACGCGAACCGTATACGGCCATTACGACACATTTAGGTACGTTTGTATATCGTCGCACTCCATTTGGTTTGTCGTGTATACCCGAAAAATTTCAGAAAATAATGGGAGAGACTCTTCGGGGTATACCTAAGACGGTGGTTTTTTTGATGACGTGTGCGTAACTGGAATCAACCGACGCGATCACTTAAATAATTTGCGGGCAGTGCTCGAACGATTGCGTAGTATGGGTTTTACGGTTAAACTTGAGAAGTGTAGTTTTTTACAATCTAGTGTTAAATATGTAGGGTTCATTATTGATAAAACCGGTTTACGGCCGGATCCTAAGAAGCTCCAGGCTAGTCGCGATGTTCCAAAGCCTATTAATATTACTCAATTAAAAAGATTTTTAGGCATGTTAAACTATTACGAGAAATTTATACCTAATTTAAGTATTCTATTGCAACCATTGCACGAATTATTAAAGAAAGAATCCGCGTGGCATTGGAGTGTATTGTGTCTTGAGACAATACAGGCGTTCTCGGCAGCCAAAAATAAACTCACAAGTAATAAAGTGTTAGCTCATTTCGAGGAAGGGTGGCCATTGGTTCTCTCGGCCGACAGCAGCGCGTACGGGCTAGGAGCGGTGCTCGCCCACGTATACTCGGACGGTAGCGAGCGACCAGTCAGCTGTGTGTCGAGGACACTTAACTCGGTGGAGAGAAACTATAGTCAGTTGGACAAAGAAGCACTCGCTATATTTTATGGTGTCACTAAACACCATCAATATTTGTTTGGGCGGTCACTTATATTACGTACGGATCATCAACCTTTAAGTATAAAACTTAAGTAAGGTAAGAAGGGCGGAATTCCACAACAGCAGCCAGCCGGTTACAACGGTGGGCTGTCGATTATCGGGTTATAATTTTTCAGTACAGTTGGTTCGATCGACCGCGAATGCTCCCGCGGACGCATTGTCGCGTCTACCATTACCGAGCGAGCGACGTCACACGGAGACTGTCCAGTACGTAGACCTAGTGAGAGACACTATGCCGGTTAATTTTACTGAAATTAGGGCCGAAACTGAAAAAGATAAATTATTAAGTAAAGTAAAAGGTTATATTTTGTTCGGATTGCCCTCGACGGCGAGTTGTGAGGCATGCGGGGCGGTGCGTGACGCACCTCCCCGTGCGGTTATGCATCCGTGGGAGTTCCATTTGAAACCCTGGCAGCGTATTCATGCGGATTTTGCCGAACATGGCGGGAAAAAATATATGATCCTCGTGGATGCACATTCGAAATGGATTGAAGCAATGACAATGAGCAGGACGGACGCGGAATCTACGATAGAAGTGTTAAGATCCACATTTTCACGATTTGGGTTACCTACTGAGCTTGTAACGGATAACGGTCCGCCTTTTTTGTCTATTGAATTTAAAAGATATTGTGAACAAAATTGTATTCGACATATAACTTCAGCACCGTACAGACCACAAGGTAATGGAGCAGCGGAGAACGCGGTTAAAATAATTAAAAAAGTAATAAAGAGGGCGATTCACGAAGGCAAAAATATATCGAAAGCGTAATCGACTTTTTTGTTTCAATATCGTAACGTGGAGCACGCGACGACGGGTGTCGCTCCCGCGGTTGCGTTGTTAGGACGTCGATTACGCGGGCGCCTGGACGCCATTAGGCCCGACATGGCGAGTGTAGTGCGCGCCGCTCAGCGCCGATAGGTGCGGAACAACGGTGGCTCGGATCGGGACATGGAGGTATGCGAGCCAGTTCTCGTTCGTGGATATTCTGATAAGACACCTAAATGGGTAGAAGGAAACATTACGAATAAAACAGGTCCGGTATCATATAAAGTAAGAGTGAGTAACGATTCAAAATGGCGGAGACACCAAGATCAGATTATTCCACTGAAGAAAAAAAAACATAGGTTGTCTTTATTTAAACCCAATTTAAACGCGGAACGAAAATAGACAAACAATGAGGAAGAAGCTACATTTGAAGATGCCGTGGGAGAGGAATCGAGTTCAGATGGGGAAAAAGACACGATTCGTAATAGAACCCGCTCCCCGAGTCCTAAAAATTTACCAAAAACACCAAATACTAAGTATTAGGTCAAAATATTATTATATTATTCACCGTTAAAGTATCAGTTGTTTTTTGTATTTGTTGTAAGTTAGTGTTAAAATTAGATGGGGAAAGATGTAGTGTGAGTATATTATATATTGTATAGTGGGTATGCATTAATAAATAGTCTCCCAACTTCATGTTTCATTGACTTATAGGGGCTAACCTCCGAACCAGCTGAAGCGATTATTATGGGTGAAAGTTGTAGAGCAACATAAAGGCTATTTTGATACAATAGAAAAGCTATATCAATTTAAAGCATATTTGACAAAATTGCTACTTCCTAAAAGAGTTTTCTTTTACAAATGTTTTATTGAATTAGCTAAGTCTTCAGTTTTCAATGTTTTGTTGTTTAATATTGTTTGTAAATTATAATTTGAAGGTATAGTTATTACTTTTTGTTATTACAAAAATCGATATTTCGGATTCTCCAATTGACATCCTCTCAAGTAACCACGTAGTGCTTGCAATTTATCAATGTTAGAGATTTGTGGAGCATTATATAGATAATTTATGTTTTAACTGAGAATTTTTGCGGAATCGGAATTTATGTTGAAAAAACCACGTTTACAGTCTGCGCGATAATCAAATTAATTTCCTAAAATATTTAAATTTTGATTAAATTAATGCATAACCAAACAAATATTTAAATTTTTAGGGTTCTGTACTTCAAAAGAAATAAAACAGAACCCTAACATGATCTAAGCAAGTAAAGCTTCCAATACAACGCAGTTAAAAGATATGAGTATTTATGTATCGTTGTTGCTTCACTGTATGTAATTCACCGCGTAATCAAAACCTATAGTGTACTTTCTGTACACCTACAGTTATGAAATTTGAGACGAAATAAGATCTTACAATACAAATAAAGGAAAAAATCTAAAAACTTAAGTTTGTCAACTTTATTAGCCGCATCATTAAGACCATAAAAAGGTACTTCCCAACAACAATCCTGAAATTGATACAGAAGCCTCCGTGGGCGAGTCCGACTCGCGCTTGGTTTTTTCGTTTTTTTTAAATACACTCACATAAAAAATTCGTATATTTCAAACGGGCGTAGCCGCACGGGTGCCGCTAATATTACGTATATTCTAACTGTGTTCATATTGTCTACTAATTACGATAACAGTTTAATTTTATAATATACGCACTGCCTATTGATTGTGAATTCTCGAAGTAATACTTATACCTATTCAAAACCATTTTCATTTCCTCCGAAAAACAAAATACGTTATTAAATTTCGTCGATAAATGCGTAATGTTAAGAAATTAAGCCGATTTATTTCTTACAAGAGGTTTGCTCTGCCTATCCATACCAGACCGTTTCGTACTTTCGAAGAAGATAAAAGAAAAAACGACAAAACGCAAAATAAAATGAGGTTTCTTAGATCAAGGGACCAAATATTTTCACATTTTAAAACTTTATTTTAAGTAAAACTATAACAACTATAGGTACTCACAGACATAACAACAATAAGAATAAAAAGAATATAAACAAAATTCCATCTCAATCAATCATAAACAAAACGTCAAATTTTCTTGTTCAAAAATGAATTGAAAACTAAATTTCCTTATTAATAATAAATAGCAGGGTGCAAAGTACTAGGTGGAGATATCATAGTCGCTCGCAGCGCTCGTTTTCAATGTTAATGTGTTTTCAATAGTATAGGTAAATATTAAATAAAAAGTAGCGGGCAATGTCGCGCAGGACTAAACTTTACACCACACCAAGAAAAGAAGAAGAGAACCAAAGTGTAGTTTGAATTAATTATAAACAGCAAATAACTACATAAAAATTAAAAATAGATCGAAAATGTATGGAAATTTATAAAACCGTCAACGTCGTCTGCCCGTTCGCATCGGTCATACCGCCCGAAGGCTAGGTAATTTCGAATCAGTGACATCTCCTTAATTATTTGTTAGAATGTGATACAATAAACTATAATTTCAATCTAGATAAAATACTAACAGTGACTATAATATTTCATAAGAATGAATATCAAAATATAAAAAATACATTAACAAAACCCAATAAATTTAAAGTAAATTAAGTAAAATGGTTACTTTTGCTCAACCTTCAGAGAGAAACATACCATCGCGGACTTTTTTATACATTATTTAAAGAAGAATATTTTTGTTAAACATTGTTTTTATGTATCTCATAATGTTGAGTCGGCGCACACCATGTATACGTAAAGCAAGTTCATTTTGGGTGACGTTTTCTTAAAACAACAAATAAACTTTGCAAAACCGTTGCTTAGCAACGTCGGTCGGTTGTTATTAACATGGCAGAATAAGTTGCATGTCAAATTAGAAAGTATTTTAGTATATACATATGTGTAATGTAATGTTATATAGCCTATGGCACTTCTGAAGTATGCAGCCTTCATACAAAACAAAAACAAAGTAAATCGGACAAGTAGATCCAGAGATCTTAGCGTTTAAGCAAACAAACAAACTCTTCCGCTTTATTATATTAGTATAGATAAAAATCTAACTTACAAGTTTAAATACTTAAAATTAGAATTGTTATTTTCTTACCATCATGTCTTGGATCGCTCTGCCAATCCTCTTCTGAAACAATAGAAAATAATAAATACAAATAAAAAAAAAATATAAGTAATCAATCAATTATTTATGAATAATCAGCTCCACGCTGTATTCCGCACACAGCAGGGTAGGCAGAGGGCACCTAGTGCTAAGACACTCCGTTCCCCATTTTACGCCGATTTGTGGAGGTATTGCGTGTTGAATGGCGGAACCCACGCGCGCGCGCGTGTCGCGCTTTGTCTTGATTGATTTTGTTTTTTGTTATTTATAATAATTCAAATTAAAATACAAAATGATGATTAACAAATTATAAGAGACGATTATTTTTCATACTTTTTACATTTTTGAAATGTTATTCCACACTTAGAAGAAAATACTTTTAAGAAAACGTATAAAATATACACCCATGTTAGTAAAACAAAAATTTTACAGCAGGTACCTATCTATCTACATCTAATGTAGTAATTATATTTCGTCCCCGCAGTGTTGGGTATCGTTGGGTAGGTTTTTCAAAAGTATTTGCGTTAAGTAGTTATTTGGATATCGGAGGGCCGTTTTTCTATTTAGTAAACTGTTCGTGACTTATTAAGCTATACAATGTTAATGTTTTGGTTAGAGTCTTCTTCCTTCAACTTCCTACTTCCTTCAACCAAAAAAAAACTATCACGTTTACGTTGGCTTTAAGAGTTTACGAGTAATAGTTTTTAATATACTTTTTTACTTTTTTTTGAGGCCAGTCGTGGCGCAGGGGCACAAAATGTCACCGTAAAATGGACTGGTTGTGGGTACGATCCCCACTCGAGGAGATGAAATATTTATTTACATTTATATTTCCATTTCTTCGCTCTGATGAAGAGGTAAAGCGCGGCGTTGAGTTCCGCCAATGCCTCCAGAACTCGGCGTAAGGTAAGGAACGGAGTGTCTTAAGCACTAGGTTCCCTCTGCCTACCCTGCTGTGTGCGGGTCTTATTGATTCACTTTCCATTTTATTTTTATTTTGACGTCATTGTTTCATAAACATCAATTGCTCATATCAATAATATCATTATCATTTATATCTTATTAGGTGCATAGCTTGGAGTGTATTATAAAACTATGTGCTAATTTATATAATAATTTATATAAAAAAAAACAAGGCTTGATATTTAAAGTCGGCACTGCGGCGTCCTATGCAATATTAAATAATGTTATTTTAATTATACTGATAGTGTCAAAAACGTCGGTCTCTTGTGAACCATTTAACCATTATGTGATTTTATAAAGGTTTTACAAATAAATAACATTTCAATAAAGATTAATCTACTACAAGATGCGATAGCTATTTCTAGCAATATAAACTAAGTTAAAATAATTTATAAAGAATTATAATTCTTGATTAAAACACAATCTTTAGCTTTGATAGTAGAATATCGCTTGTATAAATGAAATATGTGTACATTCCTATAGTATTTAGGCTCTCACAATAGCCGACGAGGAGGTAGCTCTGTGTGCGATGCCTTTGCTAACAAATGACTATTGGATACTATCGAGATAGACGTGGTCGGCCAAATATTTGTGTCTGTAGGTGAACATAGAATGCTCACGTATAATCAGAATATTCAGATCGAGAACGAAAGTATAGTGAGTTTATAGTTTTGTGCTATTATTATTATGTCGTATAAAATTGTATGTGACAAAATTTCAGAGAGAGAGAGTTCAGGAGGCGTTGCGTGTTGAGTGGCGGAACTCAACGCCGTTTCGTTTCGAACCCACGACCAGTCGATTTTGCGATTTTACAGTCATACTTTGTGCTCCTAAGCCACTTCTTCTTCCTGACATTAATCCCGGCTTTTGCCAGAGTCTGCCTTCCTGCGCAACCTACTTCACTTTGCACGGTCTTTAACGTCCTCGGTGGCTAGACCATTTTGTGCCTCTGAGCCTGGTCTCAAATAAAATATATGTTTACATATATAAAATCCTTCTGTTACTTAGTGACAGAACAGAGAACAGACTACGCACATCCGAAGCTACGCGGCGTGCAGCACGCTGAAATTTTGCCTGTAGGTTAAGTTCTTGGGGAGTGTAGGGGAGCAATAAGTTAGGATTTCTCGGAATTCCTATGGAAACGAGCAAAATGCTGTTGCGGGGTGAACTCATTAAAGACATAACAATAATCAATATGGCGACAACTAGATGCCATACTGTCACAATAAAAAAAATCGACGAACTCTGTGAAGCCTAGGTTTTCCAAAATGCTTGCTATTGCTTCTTTTATTATTTTTCATTTTAAGTAATGATTTAGGTTACATAAAGATTTATAGTCAAACTACTACTTCTAAATAAAAAGTATTCCATAAATAATATTATTACAAAAAGACAAAACTTAACTGCATAGAAAACTTAAGAAATTTATCCACAAATGTTATGAATTTTGTTAAGTGATTCTGTATTGTCAGTCAGTTTTAAATAGTTTTGCTGGATAAACACATAAACAAATCATTTATTTTCCAAAAAAAATAGAATGATTAACTTAAATATGACTGGTAGGTAATCCTGGTATTACTGGCTCGGCTGGTTATTCTTGTCTATATATACAAAATTATAACTCATCGCCGTATGTACCCAGACGGCTAATGTGAAAAATTATTATTGGAGAAATTTATCAATGTAAAAGATGCCAAAATAATTATTTTAATAATATTAATAATTTTAGTCCATTTGCGTCCGCTAATTACTCGATGATACCTGAAGTATGTTACAAAAGTATGGGACTATAATACTAGCGCACTCTATTGAAATGTTTTAGAAGTGTTTCAAGAAAGGAGGAACATAATTGTTATAATAACATTATAGATGGCAGCGCTGGCTATTCTTTTATTATTTAGTTTAATTATTTCCTCGCACAGTAAAAAATTAAACGTAATTATTCATAAACACAATGGCACATCTGTAGATTTTATTTTATAAAATAGTTATCATAGAAAAACTTAAAATTGAGAGAGATTAAGATCTTAAACTGGTGTGCCTAAGTAAATTTGAGTCGACGTCAAACTATTAATGATCAAAGATCATAAAATTAACAATGCAACATGACATATCGATACATTAAAACTTCGAAAAATGCACGCAGCGGCACGTCGACCCGAAACTTCTTAGATATACTTATATATCTTACATTAGTTTAAGAAGCTAAATATAATAATTACTATAAAAACTTTTATCTTGTATTTAATTTTTTATATAAAATTTTTTTATTCCCTATAAAGAAAACCATAAAAATATTTAAACAACATAAAAAAATCCTTCGAAACAATAATTAAAAAACATAAAGTGACAAACATACATATTTATGTACAAAGATTTCATCATCTACATACCATTGTCACGTCCTTTTCTCTTTTTCTTGGTACTACTACTGGAAGACTTGCTGGATTTCTCCGACTTATCTTTGCTTTTCCACCGACTTAACATTTTAAACACACTCACTAAATCAATTCACAGGAACATTATACAACACCTTGTCTTTTCTTTTTTCATTGTCAACACTTTTTTTTACAAGAACACACACACACGACGTATTTTTGGATTAAATGTTCATTTTAATATCATTTTTACATTTGTTCATAATACAGCACTAAGTAGTTGAACTATTGTACTTTCATTTTTGATATACATTGTAGTTTACGATATGCTTTAATAAATTCTAAATTTTTGTTCTTTAGATTAAATTGTTGTTAAGAAAAATACTAGAAAAGAGAAAATATAAAAGATGCTTCATTTATATTTAAAAGGCTCGTCAACTTCGCTATTAAAATTTGATATGATTGGAATTTTTAAATATATATTTTTTTATTAGTTCCGTGTGAAACTACAAAATTGCATGTCCTATTAAGTAACGTGTTTATTTTTTTTGATTTTATATAATTTTTTTTTTAATACATAACAAAGCTTTTTTTTCCTGTGTGTAGTGACCTCTTGAAGATTTCGAGGCGAGCTAAGCAGTAATTCTAGTTTAGAGCTAGTTCTGTGAGAATCCGGCAGATGATAGAAAAAAAAGTTGTAGAGTAAGTTAGGTCTAAACCTAGACTTTCGGAGTGCATCGAGACCTGCGCAGAACGATGCGCGAGTTCAGGTCCTCTTCAGTGCTGACAGCTTCCGCGATGCTGTCGGGGAACGGTTTTTCATTTCCGGGACTCTCGATCGCATTTTCAGTTAAAAACATTATAAATTCTTGTAAAAATATAAAGTAAGTCGAAAAATTGTGTTCTACGGTTGATTGTTCAATGGTGTAAAGCGATATTATAGCAATAGTGCTAGCTTATTAGATGATAATTGATAAGATATAAATATAGGTCAACTTTCCTAATTAAATTAATAAAGAAACAATATTAGAATTGGAAAATTATACAGTTAATATATAATTTTATTTATTTTTTATACGTATAAGTGGCTATGAGACAATATTTAAAATATAAATATACAAATTAAAAATACTAATTCGCAGAATTTACGCAAAATAGTTCATGTATGGAGTGGGGTTGATATATGAACTTTTAGTTCCAGCTTAACAATTTCTCGTTAAATTTTACAGGTTGGTGCGAGTGAGCGTCGCGTCAAAAATCTAATGGCGACCCTATATGATTGGTAAGCGTTATAATTGCTTTATTAAATCTAGAAGTTATTTTTAACAATAAAAACACACATCTGCTTAAATAATTTTCATTGATTTCATTGTATTTAGGAAAATTTTAAAAGAAATTGTAATATTTTTATTTTATGAAACACATTTGTACGCAATATACTTTTAGAATATAATACAAATAAGGATATTAAGAAAAAAACTAAATAAATTCCTGATTTAAAATTATGATAGGGAAATTAACGAATAATCCTTGCTACTATGTTAAACCTGCTCAGTTATGTACCGAGGCTACAGTAGGTAACATAATTTTTTACCCTATTGGTGCCAAACAAAGGACTTAAAGATATCAATCACTACAGTTTTGTATACAAAATATTTTTATAAAATAGTGCCACAAAAATGACAATTATATATAGGTTTCTAATTGATCAAAATTGTACTAATACCTAATAGTTATTAGTACAAAGACAAAGATGGTTCGTGGAAAAAATTATGAGCATTTTTGATCATATTTACAAAAATCAAATCTAAAGCATGCTAGAGTCCTATCAAGACATAGATAAAAGTATATTAAGTTCTGATGAGAAATATTGTTCTAGGAATAATGGAAATTATGGCACAATAGTGATGACTGCTTACTTCTTACCATTGTAGTTATTTATGTAAAATGTGAAAATATCAGTTAAAATTAATGGACACAGTTTTTCATATTCACTATTAGGAAAAATAGATTCAAAACAAGACCAAACTTACGAAAAAATCATAACGCGCTACTTCATAACGGATTTCTTTTATAAATTGTAATAAAAAAAGATTACCAAAACAACTTTCCAAAAAAAATTACGACTTGTGTGATAGTTACTATAATAAAATAGTAATGAACATTTAATATTTTTCTATAATTTTTTTATTATACCTACAAATTAAAGTGAATTTTACTGAAACATTTACGTTTTAAATTTCAGACGCGAGAAACGGCGACTGAAGCATCTCTATGGAGCAAGCATCAATTACAAGTACCTACAATATGATAATATAATTTAATTCCTAGTTAGTAACTATTATTCTTAAATACTGATCTTATTATGGCCCTCTCAAATTACAGACTAAAAATGTACAAAATCAAAAAAGAATCTAATTTTTGTTCCGTAAGAGCAATTTTCGCCGGCCCCGCCCCGAGTGACCTGTAACGCATTCATTAAAATACAGGGATTTCTAGGTATTATTATAGGATATTATTAGAATATAGCGTACTCACTCACGCTTACGCGTCCATTCGATGTGCACCGAGCGCTGACCCTCCGGGGCTCTATTGATTTTGATTCTCAAATATTACATTAACATTCGCATATATGAGTTCTAGTTCTATATGCCGTTTTAAATACGAAGTTATTATAATTAAACAAAATTAGATAATTTTGGCCATTACCATAAACTAAGTAACTAAGTAAGCACGGCATTAAATTAAATATTTTTTTAATGAATGTTTTGTTAATGTTACAGAAGAAACAAATATTGAACTCCAGTAACTAAATTGAATATTTCATTTACAGTACTTTACGATTTCCGATTCAAAGTTCGATTTTCAAGGAAATATTTAGTTTACTATAAGCGGCTATTATTATGTATGAAATCCGCTTTAAAAAAATAAATTTAAATGATTATAACTATACATTATTATTGTTACAGCGTAAACGTAAAAATAAAAGTAAATGATTATAGTTTTATTAATATATATGTAAGCAAAAGAAATAATATTTAAACTTAAATTATTTCACATTAAGCTATGTTTAAAATATGACGACGAGACGTAGATATAAAAATAAAAGAAAGGATTTCTAGAATAGACTAAATTTACTATAATAATTTAGTAGTTAAAATTTAGTCATAAATCTCAAGTAATATTGTAAAGTAATAACATATTTCCTGCGTCAGCTAAAACTAACTAAAATCAATTCTTTATATACTTAAAACATATATACACAAAACTTTATATACAACGTAGTTTTTTACTTAGAAAACATAAATATATTTAAAGTCCAGTTATTAAAGAAACACATTGAACAATAATCAACGATAATATTCAAAAAATCTATAGTGTATCTATTTATAATCTATTTTTAGAAAGGCAAAAGAAAAAAAGTTAAGTCAAGTCAAGCCAAAAGTCTCAAATATCGTGAGGCTGGGATTACTATTTTAATATTAATGTCCGTTAATTTAAAACAAACGGTAGATTTTTTTAATATCAAGTAAACTGTAATTGTTACATAAATAGTTCTACATTTCAAGAACCAAATTAAGTGAATAATATTTAATAATAAATTTTTAAATACTTTAAAATCTTTTAAGGTATATTCAATTCAGACACGCTAGAAGTACATTAAGAGGCAAATGTAATATCGCATGTATATTAAAAAATATCGGATCATATCTTCAGCTTTAATTAAATCGCGAGTGAACACAGAACTTGGCACCCATTTAGGTGATCTATACATTTGTTTTATCCGTGAAGTCGAGAACTCAGACACTATTCAAGAATGAACTAGGTTCTAAAAAAAACTGTGCGTTCAAAGGGTTTAACTTCGAAAATCTAGACATAAACGAAATTTGGGAGATATTGCCCATTCAAAAGAAATATGCATACATACATACAAACATTAGCAAGTAATCATTTAATTAATTACATAAACATAAATTAATTTCGCGCTTTGCTATTAAATTGATTTAAAAATACAAATTAAATAAAAAATCAATACTGGCAAAACGATAAAACTGTCGCATTTTTCATTTTAAAATTATTTCGAGGGGCATGTATGATTGAATAGTATGATATCTGTGCTAATTATAATTTAATTTATCATAAGGTTGCATTGTAGAAATGTATTGAAAAATAAATGTGTAGTTAGTATGTGTGTTTTATTGTTGTTTAATGTGTGAACATAATATTTGTAATGCAAAATGTGTATATAGAGTTAAATGTAACGCTTCTGGATGAATGCTCGTAAATAATTTACTGTTAATTAGTCAGCTTCACGCTGTATCCCGCACACAGCAGGGTACGCAGAGACAACCGAGTGCTAAGTCATTCCGTTAGCCACTTTCCGTCGAGTTCTGGAGACATTGCATATAAGTGGCGTATGCTTGGCGAGTGGGCATCGAACCCACAAACAGTTGATTATCCAGTCACACTGTGTGGCCCTGCGCCACGACTGGCCATGCTGTGTGCGGGTTACAGTGTGAAGCTGATTTTTTTGATTAATGTTTTTTTTTCTTTAATCAAAAGTATTACCATTAATTATCTGATTTTTCATGTGTTACATTATCCCTAGATACTTCTGTACTTATAATAAAATAGTAACGGAACGGTGTCCGTACATGGAAGATATATAAGAAAAAATGTTATTGGTTTGGGCATTAAATAACGTAATACAATAATCATATTTAATTTTTTATCTGTTTGTTTGTGCGTTTATTCACGCTAATCTCAGAAATGGTTTAATCGATTTAATCGCTATTGTATTTTCAAGCAAGCTTCCCTTAACAATAAGTGTTTGTTTTTAATCAGTTTATAAATAAAATTATCATAGCATTTTGAAAAAAATGTTCAATAAAATTGCTATAAATAACTGTTTTATAGAATTGGCCGCAATTTACCTTTTTAATATAGTTATAGAGTTTTTTTTAATTACATAACTATTAGAAAAAGAAAGTAATGCAGAAGTCAAATATTGAGAAGTTCTAGCGGGTGAAGACGCGAGCGGATCCCTAGTATCTACATAGTTAATTAGAAAATCAGAAAAGTAATGTTAAATGGTACTTTTGATTATTAGATATTTAGAGATATTCGTGGATTTTATGTTATGATATGGATAGTATGTCAAGTTATAATATTATTATTTTTTATACTTTATTTCCATTTTTAAAAAAATGTCTTGAATTGTCAACGCTAATATTTAAAGTTAAAATATAAAAATTGCAAAATATGTAAAATATATAGTTATTATAGAGTTTATTTTTTAAAATGTTATTGTATCAATATTTTCCATAAATAAACATATATTTGCATTAAATAAACTTATAATTTGAGTGGTGATGGGAGAATAGATTATTTTAAAATGGAGGAAAGTAAGAAAAAAGAAAACTTTTACATAAGCTTTTTTGTCTTAATGCATATGGAATTTTCAGTGAAAACAATTTTGAAATGGTATTTAAAAAATGTAGATTATGCTATCATTATAGATAGTAATTGTCTGTCAGTGATACTTGCATGATTGAAAAATATGAGACTGGCGCTACTCATAATCATTTACCATTTTATATATTATCAAAATATTATCAAAATGTGTTTGCAATATTTTATAAGTTAATAGTTTATGTCACTTATATTATTATTTTAAAAAATCTATTTTTATCATTTATTTTTGTAAATTAAATTAAAGTCAAAGTCAAATAATTTTATTCAAAATAAGAAGTTACATGTTACCAGTCTCAGATCTGAGAAGAACCAGCCCAAGAAACTCAGCGGGCCTTTTTTTTGATAAATTTTATTATAGAAATACAAATTTAATTATTTGTGACATTGATACCTTTGAAACAGACCGGAGCGAGCATTTCATTGAAATTATTAATTTGGTAATAACCTTTAACACGTCTTTTTAAAATTTTCTGACGTTTTCTAGGATCATGTTGTAAAAGAGTACACTTTGTGCCATAAAAGAATTACGGATTCGACGCAATCGAGATACGGGTGCACTGAGTTTAAGCCTAATTCTTTTATTAACATTAGGAACATTATCAATTTTGTTAAAATCATTAATCTTAACATACATAACATTTTCAAAAATGTATTGAGATGCAACTGTCAATATATCAATTTCCTTAAACTTTTTCCTTAAGGAGTCTTTAGGGTCTAAGTTATAGATGGCACGAATAGATCGCTTCTGTAGGACAAAAATCTCATCAAATTAAATTTAAAATCAAATCAAATCAAATTTAAACTTATTTGCAAGAAAAAAATTATAAAAATAGATTTTTTTCTGTAAATTATTGCCCTGTCAGCCCTGGCTTTGCTTGATTTTACATAGAATGTTTTTCTTTTCTAACGTTACACATCGTTCATATAAAGAAAAGTAGACTTAATAGAAGCTGAGCTGTTAAAACATAGCCTTCTCTCTGTCTTCTGTGTGTTAAGTGCCTTAACAATTTGGAGTAGTTAAATTACTCGAACTATAAACGACCATGGCATCATCGCACACTCAGATACATATTTATTTAAAAAGTAATATAATCCACGTTGATACTTATAGCGCGTAAAAATTTATTGGCATACATATAAATGTTGGGAACAACTGGGTTTCTCACTGTCGTTTATCGTATATTAATGTCCTCCTGGTATAGAAAAGTGAGTTACTTGTTTTTTTTTATTATTTTTAATTTAAGTTCATATGGTAGGAAGTAGTAATAAAGTTATATGTATTTATTTTTATTGATGTTTTTTTTTATTTATTTATTTTTTGAGTCGATGATCAAGAAATATTGTGTATATGGTAAGAATTTGTACTCGTTTATAATTTTATGAACTTCTATAAGTAAGGTAATTTTAACTACGTAAAATTTATATGTAATTTATAATAAAGTTTCTTAGTTCTTTTACGGTTAGGTACATGAAATTTCTATCTTTAGAAATGGACGATGAACTAAAAGTTCAAAGAAAATTTATTTCTGTGAATGTTTTTTTCTAAATCCATTAAGACATGCCTAACAGACGTATTACTTTTACGTTAATAAGCTATCTCCAAAATATACTTTTTCTACGAATATTAGCTTTTTCCTAAAATCTTTAATTTTTTATTATCGACGTCCGTCTTTTTGCACAAGTAATAATCAAAACAACAAATGCAAATAAAGAAATAATGTTTAAAGAAAATATTCCATGTTTCCATGTCTATCTATAATATTTTATCGTCATTTTATTCAATTAAAATTATTATTTTAATTATGCAATTAAAAATATTATTTTAATTCTTCGGTAATCATTATACTTTTTAAACTTTGAAGAAATTTAAACTTTTTTAAGCTTACTTACTAACTTTCAGTATTTTTCTTTTTATTCAGTTCGCACTGCATCGCATTTAAGGCACAGTCGATAGCATATCAACGTCAACGTCAGTAAATAAAGTTATACATATCACACACTGCCTCCAGAGTTTGGCGGAAAGTGGGGAGCGGAGTGTCTTAACATTCTACCTACCCTGCTACACGTTGCGTTGCGTCGCAAAAAATCTAATATGTATATATTTTTTCCAGATCACGTTGTCCAAATTCCATTATTTTTTTAAGATAACATTTTTATTATTACAATTAAGAAAATATTTTTTTAAAATAAGTTTTGCAATTTTATTAATTAACTATTGTGTTCATTTGTAGATAATATATAACTGAAGAGTAAAATAGATACCTGGTTATAAATTCTAGAGCATATACATAAAACAACTTATGTACGTAATTTCACAGCAAAATAATTATATATTTTGGGGGTAAACACAAATATGATTACAATAAGATTTGCTGAATTCTCATTCGAAATCATATTTCGACCTACATAGACCTGACCTCAATTACATTTACATAAAAAGTATGGGAAGTAAAAATATTTTAGCTTCGAAATGAGTCTTTAAAAAAAAACAGGGAATATTTTTTTAACAATCTCGAACAGAAAAGGCTTCCTTTGTAATCGTATTGTAGACTCTAATTGTTTCTTTTTTTTTCTATTACTTACAAAACTTTTGTATTAAGTATGCTGTCTTTTTGACCTGATTTTTTCATATTCAAGTAATGTAAGTTACAGGAAAATGAAAATATTTTAAATATATATTTTGAAATTCTTTAAACAATATTATATTTATTGTGATACAATTTAAAAGCTGTTCGCAAAATATTTCGCTGCACGCTTTAAGATTTAATGATTATGATATCAACAACATTACATTACATATTGTTATAAGCAGAAACTGTAGTATTGACTATGACTAGTAAACTGTAGAGCCAAGCGATACTGTTATTGCATTTGGAAAAATTGGAAAATTACTAAAATTAATAAAATTAAATATGTTTTATATAGATATATATAGATATATAGATATATATATATATATATATATATATATATATATATA
>DWAN01000414.1:0-24445 GCA_018230445.1 Heliconius hewitsoni | reverse complement strand
TTATTGATCTCGTCTAAATTGCTGAAGGAACTGTAGTATAAACAGAACGCTTGGAACTATGGATTGCTGTTAAATATGTAGATGATACATACATTATTAATCTAAGCAACTTCTATCTAAGCAACAGTCTAATTTTAGCTATGTAGACATGGTAGGAGGACGAAGTTATTATATAAAATGTCACGAAAAATAATTTGTAACCTCAATTCCCAAAAACCCAAATTTTGGGTAAATAAGCAAAAAATGACACAAAAAAAAATAAAAAAATATTACATTTAAAGATTTAGTAGGACACAAATAAATTGTCCAATCCACCTTTTATAAAATATGACAAGAGTCCTCATCTAAGTTGATAACTTTTATAATTCCACTCAAAAAGTTTACTTCGCGTCGTTTCCGTAAACAAGTAAAATTGAAACGTTCATAAATGTACTGGAATTTATTAAAGCACTCCAAATTGGATTATCTAAATGGATATTTTTACGTCTAACAAAAATATTGGTATTTTTTTTCTGTTTTTTTTTGTCTGCATAGACAGGCTAGGTAGAAGGGACTTAGTGTTAAGGGACTTCCCACCACTTACACTTTCCACCACTTTCCGTGCAATTTTCGAGACATCGCATGTTGAGTGGTGGAACTCAGTAACGCGCTTTATCTTGTTACAAAAGCAGGGACATGAAAATAATTTGATCCACCGAGGGAGTAAGACACTCGTATACGACGTTAATTTTTTCAATGGAACCCACGATGGATTTAGCAAGCGGTCAGAGTTGAGACGTTTCACCAGCAAATAAGGCATAAGGAGAAGGTAAATAAATGTAACTAGTATATTTAATATTGAAGTGATCAAATATGAGTCATTCAATTAATAAACATAGTTATTTAGCTAGATAATATAATTTATAACTCTGATAAATTCATTAGTTAACGACCCGCATGTGGCTTCGCCCGCTTCATATACACAAATATGTATATACTACCTGGATAATTTTGGTGTCGTAATATTATCAGTTTAAACACAATATCTATACAAATGGGAAATGGAGTGTCTTAACATTAAGTTTCGTCTACCTACCATGCTGTGTTCAGGATACTTATATATTTAGCTATACATATTCATTTCTATATCAAAACCAAACTGGATTGCGTTAGCCCAGCCTTAAGTCAATATTATAATGAGATTCTTGTTATTGACAGATTATAATGTGGCCACCATTGTAAACTAGTTTGAATGAACTCATGGTAATTTAGATTTTAAATTTTACTTACGCTGTACCATACCGCATATAGCACGATAGGCAGAGGGGAGGAGGATAGAGTCAAAACGCTCCGTGTCCCATTTTCTGCCAATTTTTTGAGACATTGCGTGTACAGTGGCGGAACTCAACGACGCGCTTTGCCTTGCTTACCAAAGCGAAGAAAAGAAAATACGAAATATTTCATTTCCCCGCATGAGAATCGACCCCACAACCGTTTACAGTTACACGCATGTGCCACTCCGCCACGAAAAGATAATCTACAAGTTTTTTGTACAATTTTTATTTTATACTGTGTACCTTTATTGTAAAAAGAAATGGTTTTTTATTAATAAAATCTGAAAAAGTTATGCTCTTGTATAGGTACGTTTTAATTAAACTTTTCTTGAAGTGTCATCGGTTATTCATATGCGAGGTGGTATTTTTTAACATTTTAAATTTACTTGATGTTCATTTCAAGTGCTTTCAGTTTTTGTGTTTTTTGTATTTAACGAGTGTCACATTTTACTTTTGTACAAGTAGCAAAGAATCATTGTATTAATTAGCAATTCAGTGAAGTGATATAAAAGTTTAATTTTAGAAAACCTGAAGTAAAAGGTAAAGAAGTCTCCTTTTTCCTCTTAAAAAAGATAAGTTGCAAAACCCTGCGCCGCGCTTTATATTACCACATCGGATAATAAAAATAATTTATATATCTAGAAATATTTATTGGATATGTTATGGCGCAGCGGCACAACATCTAAATAACGATTGGAGATCCATTTCCCTCTCGAGGAAATATTTTATTCTATTTTCCTCACTCTGGTAATATGACAAAGGTATTTAGCTCCGACAATTAACACGCAATGTGTCTGAAAATATCTTCATTTTGTTCTATTGTCAACAAAAATTATACATATAAGAAGAAATTGAGGCCAGTTATGACGATGTGCGTACATGTAAACGCTGTAAGTTGTGGGTTCGATACTCACTCGAGGAAATGACGTATTTGATATTTTAATTTCTTAGTTATGGTAACGAGGCTAGCGCGTAGTTCCGGCACTCAACTCGAAATGGCTTAAGAATTCGGCGGTGAGCAGTGAGGAAGGGAAATGTCTCAATGGGAACGAGGAGTCTACCCTACTATGTGCAGAATTAAGCGTGAAACAAAAAAAAGAAGAATAAACCCACAACCACTACAAGAAGTAAAGTACTCATTAATTTCCGTGCCAAAAAAATATAATAACAGACCAAAGCGAGCCAACATCAATAAAAAAGCTCCAAACAATGTAGGAAATTAGATAAAACAAAAAAAAATTCAACGCAAAATTCTTGACTTTAAAGTTGACAAATGAGTGAAGTTTAAGACTTAATTTTCCCTGTTCTTTTACGACTGTTGAATTTATATGAGTTATGTGTTATGAGTTACGACTTGGTTGTCATGACAACCGTAGCTTTATGTTGCTTAACTGTACTTGTTAAGCTCTTTGGTTAAATACAGCTTACCTATATTTGCTTGATACCTCGAACTACTAAAATACAACAATAATAAAGTTAATTTTTGTCAAAAACTTTAATTTTGTAACTAACTTACAACCTTTAGTTTTAATCCGGAAATGATATAGATGGAACTAATTGTGTATAATAAATGCCATGTTCTAAGTGGCCGAGGTAGTAGGTCTTTACCTGTACAGTCTTAATATAATATTAAGATTATAAGCGTACTGTAATATTGCAGACATAAAAAATTACGGTAACTAAATGAATTTTATGCTATATTATATTTTTCACAATTAAACAAACCATTCGGTCATTTACTATTTTAAGCTTCAAGTGTAGTTGAGGGCGAACGCAATCAAACTCGACTATTAAAAATATTAAAATATTTTAATAAATCGACAATTTATTTCATGTAAATAAATAAAAAAAATGAAGTAATCTTTTGATAAATCCCACATCAATCAATAGTAACATATGTAGTACAAAAAAAAATTCTTCGGTTCGGCAAACTGCTGCACATATTATAGTAGCAACAATATTAACAGAGAGGAGAGGAGAAAGCACCTATTTTATATATTTATTATAAAGTAATATTAGTAACGAAAATACCGTTACTTACGTAACGGTATTTTCCCTCATAACAGGGTAAGTATTGGAAACTTAGTATTAGGATCTATTTTTTTAGGCAGAGGGAACCTGGCAACCTAGTTTTAAGACACGCTGTTCCTATTGAGATACTTCCATTCCCCACTTTTTGTTGAATTTTCAAGTGACAGCGTGTTGAGTGAAACAACGCAACTCTGTGCTTTGCTTCGTTAACAAAGCGAGCAAATAAAAATATTAAACATTTTATGCCTTCGAGTGGGAATTTGTCACGTTATGCGCTGGCCTAAGAACTATGTCGGATGCCAGTGCTTTCCTATATCAGTCCCTGGAGTGAGACCTCTCGATGTCCAAGGAAGCGCTGGTAGTGGGTATCCTGATGCAGGATATGAGAGCCAATGGTCTGATTACCAAGAGTTTTAAAGACCGTGCAAAGTTGAGTAGGTTGAGTAAGAAGGCAGACCCTGGCAATCCCGGACTAATGCGAGGAAGAAGTAGGAATCAAACTTACGACTGTCGTCCTTATAACCGCATGCTTGCGCTCTTGCCCCACAACCGCCTCAAAAGACCTACCCTCCACTTAATTTTGGAGGTCTAGCGTGCTAAGTGATGGAATACAGTGCAGCCCTTTGTCTAAAGAGCGTGAAAAAATATACATAATCATATCACCTAAAAAGAATCAAATCTACAACCATCGCGTTTACAGTGGAACAATGTTTCGTATTTTGCATTGTACCTATCAACAAATGCTTCATCTTCATAACGAGGCAATAAAGGCATTTTCATGAGAAGCATCGATAAATGTAATTAGATCCTATTATTAGAATTGTACTGCTACTTAACTAGAAGTTTTCATTGGCTTAGAGCTTTGATGAAAGAGAGATTCAGTTAAAGTAGGCGTAATTGACGTATTGAGGCCAGTCGTGGCGCAGGGTCATAAAGTGTGACTGTAAAATCGACTGGTTGTGGGTTCGATCCCCACTCGAGAAAATAAAATATGTATGTACATTTATATTGTAACTTTTTTGCTCTGGTCTCTAGGCAAGGCGCGGCGTTGAGTTCCGCTACAACACGCAATGCCTCCAGAACTCGGCGGAAGGTAGGGAACGGAGTGGCTTAACACTAGGTTCCCTCTGACTACACTGCTGCGTGCGGGATACAGCGTGAAGCTGATTCTTTTTGTAATTGACATAATTAAGGTGAATTTGACTAAACGTATAAAATGTAAATACAAATCGTGTTTAGATGATGTTTCTTATACATCATTCAACTTTAATATATTCAAGAAATGCTCAAAAATCTTAAATATTCACATTAATTATATTCACGCAGTATCTGTATATAGAACGACAAGCAAATGAAATTTAGTTAAGACAGCTCGTTATTCCACAGTTGGTCCACAGTTTTCAAAGTAAACAATTTTACTTACTGTTAACTACTGTAGTTTTCTATTACAATATCATACGACATAGCCAATCGCTGAACAACATCATCGAAAAAAAATACCAACTCAATCACGGAACGTAATTTGATTCGTATTTACTTTGCCCGTTTGAATGAAATGTACAAAAAATTTAATAAAATGCTTAATCCGACACTCGTGCTCCATTTACTTTTAAACTGTTTTCACTGTTGGTAATTTTATGTTTACATTTCAAATTTTATAATTTCCAGGTCATACGCTTGCTTACGCATGATGCTTTGATATTGAGCCGTCGTGGAGCAGTGGTATAGCGTGTAACTGTAGCCGTGTTGGTTGTGGGTGGAAGTTCCACACAGGGAAATAAATCTATTTCATTTCCTCGCTCTCGTAATAAGACAAAGGCGTCGCGTTTTGCCACTGAACACTAAATATTTTGAGGAATATGGAGAACAGAGTCTCCTAAAACTAGGTTTCGTCTACCCTGTTGTATGCGGTATACCACGAGATGTTAAAAAAAATAAAAAAAGCAATGATAACGGCTTTAATTCTGACTTTTTGTTATAGTGTAGTGTAACAACGTCCAATTGAAAACGCGATATTTGTGGAAACGTAACGAAATATTGTTATTTAACCCTCTGTCATACAATGTCCCGAATTTGGGAATGGATTTTCCGCTTTTCACCCGAATTTATATACTCTGCTTTATGTAGTACAAGGTACATGTGTAGGTTAGAGAGTGAAGTTAGAGGTGCACTAGAGAAAATTTCACGCAATTTCTACGGGAACAGAAAATAAATGAGAAAAAGCGCGGCGTTGAGTTTTGCTATTCAACACGCAATGCCACAAGAATTCAACGGAAAGTGGGGAACAGAAGTACCTTAATGGAAACGGAGTGACTTAACACTAGATCCCAGGTTCCCTCTATCTACCCTGCTATATACAGTATACAGCGTGAAGCTAGAAAAAAGCAGTAAAATTTGGTTTTCATTTTACGTATTATAATAAATTCGAAGCAAAGTTGCAGGCGACCACTGTTTTATATATAAAAATAAAACTTCCAAAACAATATAAGACTTAAATATTACTTACAATTAAATCCATTGTTCTTCGTCGAATTTTTTTTATACCGATAGCGTCGTCCATTTTTAGGTCCATTAGTAATATTTTCATAGAAAACAAGGTACCACAAATAAATAAAGTAAACAATACGAGGAAGTCAATACGAAAGTTATAGGAAAAAATAACATACCTAGTTTATTAATTATGCTATTATTTTCCACACCGCCCTCAAAATAAATATGATTATTGAAATTTTCTTGAACTGTATTCTTGTTATTTTTAATGAACATAAATGTAATATATGCATTGTAATTTTTTAATGTTTTATTCCACACACAAGAAAATGGTGCCTCTTGGATACCCTCCAAGCGCTCTGATCACTTCTACCGAAGTACATAGGAATCCTTTTGTTTAGACATTTCGTTTCCCTATTTCCGCCTATTTTTGTGACATTTCAATTTGAATGACAATACTTAACGCCACGCTTTATATACCAGAGCGGGGAAATAAAAATAATTAATTCTCTCGAGTAGGAATCGAACAGCCTCGAACTATATGTAATGAAAAAACCAGCCAATTAAAGATGTATATCAATATAAGGTAAACCTTACATATTATATTATATATTCGTTAAATTCGTTTTGTAAAGAATGAACTACAAATATAAGTTTGTAATAATTTTACTTATTTACTTAAAATTGTTGCATATCGGAACTAAAGGACTCATGAGACCAGTCGTGGCGCAGGGGCACAAAGTGTGACTGTAAAATCGACTTGTGGGTTTGTGAGTTCGATCCCCACTCGAGGAGATGACATATTTATTTAAATTTATATTTTCATTTTCGCTCTAGTGTCGAGGTAAAGCGTGGCGTTGAATTCTGCCACTCGACACGCTATGCCTCCAGAATTAGGGAGAAAGTAGAGAACGGGGTATTTTAATACTAGGTTCCCTCTGCCTACCCTGCTGTGTGCGGGATACAGCGTGTAGCTGATTTGTTTTTTTTAATATTTCTGTTTTTTTATAAACTACCTAAAATTTTTCACTTTTTAGATTTTTCCCTTTACTTGTATTGTAAATTCTCACTTAGTGCCAAATGAATAACTATTGGTCAACGGGAAGTACCCTAGGTAGGTTTTGACTACAGCGAACTTCTTACAAAATGATGCAAAAACGTTGCTCGTATTATTGTGTAATTGGGTTCTGTTTTTACCTTTTAAGGTACGGAACTCTAAAAACGAAGTCATTAAATGCCAGTCGTGGCGTAGGGGCACAAAATGTGACTGTAAACGCGACTGGGGTGTTGTGGGTTCGATCCCCACTCGAGGAAATGAAACATTTATTCAAATTGTTTTTCCATTGCTGCGCTCTAGTGCCCAAAGCGCGGCGTTGAGTTTGGCTACTCAACACGCAATGCATTCAGAATTCGGTAGAAAGTGGAGAACGGAGTATCTTAGCACTAGGTTCCCTCGCATTTTGTATGATATTCGCTTAAAACCTACACATGCAGGCGCTTCCCTTCTACCTACAAGTATGAAATGGCACAAAGTAACTAACAACAGGAATAAAGGCAAATTTTGAAAAATGTAAATTTATTGGTATTGTATAGAAAAAAATATTATAAAATATTTATTAAGAAAAGGTACGAAAATTTGAACGTGACGGGATTTGAACCCGAGCCTCTTTTAGGCCACACGCCTAGTTAGTTTGAGCGCTTGGACGGTTTCATATGTATGTGTATGGCGTAGTTAGTCAGAGGGTTTGGACGACGTTTTTATTATTCTTACAGTGGGGCAACAACCCGTACATTTCTATACAAGGGGATACAACTCAAAACAAGGGTTCTGCAAAACGTATAGAGGATTAAACTAGCTAAATTCAAAGAAATTATTCATATAAATTTTATATCTTTGAAACTAGGTGGCTTTTTAAAAAGGCATCTATCCTGGATTTACCCTATATATTTCTAATATAAATATTATTCAAAAAGGTGCTTGACTTTATTTTTCTTTGTTATACGTATAAATGGCGTACGCGTTGGTTAGCTAGTCTTTCAAAAGGCCACTTGACCCGCCATGTCATACCTGTTAGAATAGAAATTTAATATACTGGGAAAATATTTTTAAGGTCGTTGTGGTGCAACAGTATAGTGGCTATTTGTAAGCACAAAGGTTGTGAGGTCGATTCTCAGTCGGGGGAATGAATTAATTTAATTTCCTCACTCTAAGTCTCACACTCACAGTACAAAAAAAGTAAATATAGTTCCGAAAACTTCTTTTCTATTCTGTCCACCCAATAGTATATGTTATATTAGTATATTCAAAAAAAAAAAAATAATATAATTGAAGCCGTCGTTATGTAAATGGTGGGTGGGTTCGAATTTCACTCAGAGGAATAATTTTTTTTATATTTTCATTTCTCCTTTCTAGATACGAGACAAAGTACGATGTGGAGTTCCGCCCCTCGCCACGCAATGCCTCCAGAACTCGAAGAAAAGTGGGCAATCGAATTGTCGTAATGGGAACAGAGTGCATTAGCACTGAGTTGCCAGGTTCCCTTTGCCCACTCTGCTCTGATCGAGATTTTAGCATAAATGCGGTAAAGTATTTGGTAAACTATAAGTAATTTGGTATATGAGATTTATCATATTACTATTTAAAATTATTTTATCATCTTCATATTAGTAAGCATTTTAGGCCGCCGTAAAGGCGACGGCTGTAAGTTCTATTCCCACTCGAGGGAATGAACATTTATACAAAATAAAAATTATAAAAATTATAAAGATCACAATTACAAAACTAGAACCAGCCGTTAAAATTATGGCAGGACTAGTTTTTATAAACTGAAAGCCCAAGAAGCTTTTTACACAGCTTGGAATTGCGAAGTTCAGAAAATCCTTTCGTATTTTTGTAATTCCATTGAAATTCCTATGAAATCTGAATAGATATATGGGAGGCAAGTGCTTTCTAAAAGCCACGATAATACGCCACTTGCCGATGTTCTATTTGTAAAGAAAGTACGTCTTTATTATAAATTTATTATTTATATACCTATTTCAGTTTAGATGAATAATAATCTCCACGCGCCGCCGGCTTATTTCAATTTAAATCAGTGTTTAGTGAATTTACATAAATCACTCTAAGAATTTCTTCTTTAACATCACACAGACAAAATTAAAAAAAAAATCATTTATATTTAACATTACATATTTGGAAAATTGACTATTACTTGAATCAGTCTAGGAGAATATGAAATAATTGCAATGGCTTAATCACAGAACACATATACCCAAAGGGCTTAATACAAAAATGGGCTTAATACAAAATTAGACAGTCCCAAAGTTCTATCTATTTTTGACAATTATTAAAGGAAAGGAAGGCCTTCGAAAAATTACAGAAACGATATTTAGTCTACTTTTATATTTTTTTTGGACTAATAATTCTTTGTCATTTGTTTGAATACATCCACGTAATGATTGATGGTGGAGGGGGATGTTCTTGCCTGTAATCTCCCTAGTGATAGCTGTAAGTGTCCTTTGACCATCTTTCAATGTATATTCAATTTCTTTTAGTTTTCATATCATTTGGAACTAAATTTCTTGCTATATTCAATAAAAAAATATTCAATCTCACTCTATCTTAAATAAAAAAATGCACGCTACCTCTAAATCGATTTAATCAATTTAAAGTCTAATGTCATTATTATATTTTGGTAAATTTCAATTACTAAATTTTGTGTGAGTTTTATTTCGTTTATAAATAATAAAATTATGTCAATGTAAAATATTGCATGCGACAATATTGCTACTAAATAATTGTTTTAATCAATTGACGTATAAATATTGTCTTTAATATGACAATTATAAGACCACGAAAGCAATTCAGATGATAAAATAAATGATGATGTAGTACACGTAAGTGTGACTGTAAAACCGACTGGTTGTGGGTTCGATCCCCACTCGAGGAGATGAAATATATACCTAAATTTATATTTCCATTTCTTCGCTCTGGTGTCGAGGCAAAGCGGGACGTTGAGTTCTGCCATTCAAGACACAATGCCTCCAAAATTGGGCAGAAAGTGGGGAACAGAGCGTTTTAACACTAGGTTTCCTCTGCCTGCCACCCAGCTGCGTGCGGGATACAGCGTGAAGCTAATTTATGTAGTACAAGCAGGTGAAGCCAAATTCACTTGCATTGAAATCACAAGCATTTGTACAGACGCAAAAGTAGCACCACGATAGTGTTATATACATATGCACATAATATACATATATGAACTAAATAAGCAAGTTATTTCCACAATTTTCTTGTTTACTGAAGCTGAAAGCCTCTATAGAATACAGTATATCAAAGGGAAAATAACATAAAAAACGAAATCGATAGTGACTTTTAAATTAAAAACAAGTGACGAGAGCGTGAGTGTGACGGAGGTTTAAGCTTTGTTTCACGTGAAGCTTTTGTTATTTCACCGTGCTCGATCAGATTGAATGGCATTATTATTATTTTTAATTTTTCAGCTTCACGCTTTATCTCGAATATATTAGGATAGGTATATATGGAACCCACTGTTAAGACATTTCCGCTGAATTTTCGAGACATTTTGTGATGCATGGTGGAATTCAACGCCGCAATTTGTCTTAGTACCATCATCAGCAAGAAAATGAAAATATAAAATTATTCATACCCTCGAGTGGTAATCGAACCCACAACCCTCGCGTTTACAGTCACACGCTGTGCCAAACCGCCACGACAACCTAAAAACAAGCGACGACGGTGTGAGTGTGACGGAGCTTTAAGCTTTGTTTCAGCGAAGCTTTTGTTATTTTACGTGTTCGATCAGATAGAAGGGCATTATGTGTGATAGTATCGCGTTTTTCACGCGTCTAGCTTTTTGACGGCACGGCACTGACAAGTTGGGATGTGGGGTAGTAATGATATAAGTTTTATACATTCAATAAAAAATTGGCATATATGTTAATACTGATGTATATATAGTATATGATGATAGCTGATGTATAGAAGTAGGGGTATGTGATGATGATAGTTTTAGTTTTGATTAATAATAAGATGAGCATAGAGGTATTTTAGTTCGACTACCGCGTGAAGCAATTCGTTTGTATTAGACTGAGATCTCAAATTCGTTCTACCTTGAAATGTTCCCACTTTCAGGTTAGTACGTACTCATGCAGTCTTAACTACGTTACTACTATTAATCTTCAAAATTTCAGCTTTGCTAAAATGACATAAGTCTGGGGGCCCTGAGATCTTGGGCTTTATGTAGTGTAACGATTTAAGGATTCCATGCCTCAAAAGTAAAAACGGAATGCTTATAGAATCCCTTTCTAGCCGCCAAGTCCATTTGTCTTAAGATCGCATTGAGGTATCACACTGAAATTAATATCAAATATTCAAGTCTATGGTCCCTTGGAGCTCAAAAAAATTAAGATTTCAATTCAATGCAATCAAAGGATATCACCGTTTATACTGCATTTCGTATAAAATTCGCCGAGTAATAAAAACTATAGGCTACTTTTCGAAGACATACAGTTATAAAATTTCACACAAAGTGAAAACTTATACAGATAAAGAAAGACATTCGAAAAGTGAAAATGTATAAATATTGTATAGGAAAAATACGCAAAATAAACTTGTATTTATACACTTGTATATGCAATCAATAATTTTGTATGAAATCGAACTCGAAATCAAATTTTATACGTTGTACTTCTCGTTGACCTACAATTCTGAAATTGGCAAGCCTCTAACCAGTATTTTTCTAAAATAAAATATAGTCCTGACTGTACACGCGATGGTTGTGGGCTCGTTTCCCGTTCGTTCTTCGAGCTCGGCAAGACAAAGTGCGGCGTTAACGCCATTTTGCCACATTATAGCAATATCCCAAATGGGGCAGAATGAGAAGAACGGAGTGTTTTGACCCTAGATTATCTCTGCATATACTGTCATATCAAAAATATAGCGTAAAAAAAGATAAATTGAATAATAAACGTAAGTTCCAGCAATTATTAAGTAATAATACCTAGCTTTATTACATAATAATCAAATTAAATCAGCTTCACGCTGTATTCAGCGAACAGCAGGGTAGGCAGAGGGAACTTGGTGTTAGGACACTCCGTTCCCCACTTTCCGCCAAGTTCTGAAGGCTTTGCGTGTTGAGTGGCGGAACTCAACGCCGTACTTTACCTTGACATTAGAGCGAGGAAATGAAAATATAAATGTAAATAAATATTTCATCTCCTCGAGTAGGGATCGAACCCACATCCAGTCGATTTCGCAGACACACTTTGTGCCCCTGCGCCACGACTGGCCTCTTATTAATTACATCAAGTTCTTTTTACTCACTGTATACTTGATGAAAACGTAAAAAAAATCACTAAAAAATCTTTTATAATGCTTTTCGCACATGAAATGAAATAGTATGCAATGTTGCGTGCCGGCTAAGAAATTTGTCGAAAGGAAGTATCTTGCTATGTTTGTCCCTGGAGTTAGTCTCCTCTTAAGTCCAAGGAAGCGATTGCTGGATGTCTGTCGTGATGTCGTGACTAACCATTAATGGGAACAAAAGCGGAGCGAACGCCATGTATAAGAATACATGGACTACTGGATGCAGATACAACAAAAAAAATTAAAACCGCTAAAAATTAAATAGAAATTTAACCCACAACTATTTTGTATGTACTCAGATATGCTGCTACATAACTGATAAAATACCAACGACAAAAACCAGCAAAGCTTTATCTTTATTTCATTTTTGTTTCTATATAAAAACTTATTGATCGATTCTCCTTTTAACAGCACGTAAGCAATTTCGTAGATCCACTGTCACGTCGCAAAAGGATGAAAGTGGTCGTTAACGGTCTTGTCACTTACAATTTTTTTATAGGCAAACGTTTCCAGAATAGTGTCGTGTTTTTATAAGCTTTCTTCTTTAGTTTTCAGGAACAAGGTAGCAAATTCAATGCTCGATTATTTTATATTATAACACAAGCTCTCGAGGCAAGACTCGGCGTTTGAGTTCTGCCACTAAACACTCAATGCCTTAAGAATTCATTGGAAAATGGGGAACGGAGTGTCTTAACACGAAGTTCCCTTTGCCTACTCTGCTTTATGTGAGATACAAGGTGGAATTAAAAAAAAATAATTCGCATTTGCATTTACGTAATTATTTCAATTTCTTAACGCCCGCCTTGGTAGTGCCAAAAGAAACGACATGCCAAATCTCATATTTCTACGGGCAGTGGTATCTCCATGCATTGTTATTTTGCCAATCCCTCGTCGTGTCAGTCATTCACAGTGACGGAAGTATTATATCATAGTAAAATATATTAGTGACAAAATTGATATCATTGAAATTTTAAATAAAAAAATCAACTTCACGCTGTATCCCGCACACAGCAGGATAGGCAGAGGGAACCTAGTGTTAAGACATTCCGTTCTCCACTTTCCGCCGAGTTGTGGAGCCATTGCGTGTTAAGTGGCGGAACTCAGGCTTTATCTCGACACCAGAGTAAATAAAGATATGAAAATATAAATATAAATAAATATTTCATTTCCTCGAGTGGGGATTGAACCTAACACCAGTCCATTTCACAGTCACAGTTTGTGCCTTTGTGCCACGACTGGCCTGAATTGAAATTACAAAACACAAAATTGCAGAACTCAAACATAAAACATTAAAATACTTTGTTCAAACAAAGCTAATAATAATACTACATAATTATTTTTAAACTTTAACTTCAAAGTTACTTAAAAGCTCATCTCTCCCTCTCATTAGACTGACATTGCATTGCGTGTGCTTTCGACTCGCGAACTTCGAGTGCAAAAGCTGCTATTGTAAGATACAGGAAGTTCCAATAAGTATTAAAAGAGGGTTGTAAGTGCAAGATGCTAATTAATAAGCATAGGATTTGGAACAATGATACTTGACGGTGTCATAGGGTTCAAGTTTGAAATTAGGGTGAAATTTTACGCTACAGTATTTTAACATTTTTAAAACTGTTATTCCATTTTTTTTAGTTCTCTAATTTTCATCCAGTTTTTGGGACATTGCGAATTTTGTATGCAAAACGGTGTTTAATAGAATATTAATTTTATATTGATTAATATTCAAAATTTTTAAATGATAAATATTCGTGGTATAACTAATTTTGAGTACTATATCTTAATTAAACTAAGAACAAATGAATTAAGTCGTTAGAAAAGTACCTAACTCGAAAGAATGAGATATACAAGAATGTACCTAGCTGCTCTAACATAAAGTTACAGAAGAAGAAGCAGAAAAAATCTTATTACTTATAGAAAAAATATATAAGTTTATGAAAATACTAACCTATCCTAATGAGCTACCCTAATAAATATATATATATGTATATGCGCGTGATAAATAATAAAACAAATTGATATTAAATTAAACCTCGACCACATTATTTACTATACAATTTTATGAAAGAAAGCCGAAAGCCAAAAAATCCATTTCGAACAATTTTTAGTACTCTGTGGTCATGGCTAGGCTCATTATGGACTATGAAACTGAGTATCCTTGACCAAGAAAAATTACAATTGATTAATCTGGATAAAATATTTCATTCAAATATGTGTCTTACTGGGAAAATTAAGTATCTTAATAAAAAGAAATATTTCTTATTTCATATATAATAGATAAATTTATAGCCACTATATAGCTATATTTTAAACCACTTAAAATAATGAACGAGCAATGTTTATTTATATATAGAAATATAATAAGAATGTTATAAAGCGTCAACGTCTTATTTGAATTTAGAAAATTACTATCTAAAATTATTTTCAGATAAATTTGAATTAACTCTACGCTAACAATGGTTAAAGAAAAACAACCCCACTGTATACGTATGTAAGTTATTATAATTCTATAATAGTAGAGCTTACTCAAGAGCTCTCCATTTGCATTGAATTTTATTTAACAGTAATATAACAGCGTGTAATTTCATCATAATAGAGCTATTATAATATAAATATTGTAAATATAAGCAACTTACGTACAAGTTTTTTTCTAGAGTCGTACGTAACTTAAAAGTTAAAAGGTTGAGCTTTTAGGATTTTAATATTCTTAAAGTTCGATATTTTATTTAAATTTTTAATGCATGAAGAATAATAAATTATTGGCAAAAATATATATTTGTATTATTGATATAATTCATAATAAGTAAATCAAATTATTTATTTTTTTACCTTAATTTTAATAATAATAATATTAATCAATAAATATTATAAACATATAAAAAAATACTTATTTTTATCTACAATCAGCTGACACACAATCTTACCTAAACAATATTTTTTTTCTCAGCTCCATCCACTACATCACATAGCTTTTACACAGCACAAGCTTTTAATATGAGATCTTATTTTTAAATTATATTTTTGTACTGGCAGGTGTGACGCGTGTTACCGCGGCGGAGTCGCGAGGCTGACTGAAATCTCTGCTTTCAAGCAGGTCAGGTCAAAGGTAAGGCATCGTTCATAAAATTGAATGTTTTATCAATTAATACTAATTTGAGTTAATAGTTTTATTCAATTAATGGATAAGATTTACAAAATAATATTTTTTAATTTAAATGTAAAATAACATTTGAAAATGCTAAGAATATTAGTTATTATATTATTTAAGAGTTAGTGTTATATTTTTTTAAGATCTTGCGCTTAATGTTTCTATCTTCTATGTATGTAATGATTTCTAACTTATGTTTTTTGCCAATGAAATAAATAATATGTAAAAGTAGTATGTCTTAAGTTACACTTTATTTTACCAAATTGAAAACGTTTTTATTTTATTTATTTTTAAACATTATTTTTATAAAATGCTAAATCTACCTATTTGTAGTTCGATTGTGACAGATTTTAAATTTATATTTAAATGAACGTTCAACATATTACTTGTTCATATAAAAATTTAATTAATATATCACAAAACGTGTAACAGTATAAACACTTCCTTTCCCCAGCATCCCACTACCACTAACAAAAAATATAGTAAACACAACACCCACACACAGATAAGCCACAATTTTCCTAAGAATTTGATACTATTTGCATACGTGTGAGTGAAAATACCTGTACATACGCAGAGCCTACCTTAGTGTGTGTTACAGAAAATGGCCGACGGAAGTAAAACGCATGCGTAGGAAAGACTAACATGATTTTGCGTTTTATTTCATAAATTTAATCGATTTTAAGCTTTATGATTATAGAATTAAGTTTTAATAAACTTAAGAGGAAGGTTTTATTATATTTGCTAAGAAACACGGCGGGCTTTTGAAGTTAGTTGTAAGGACTCTTGCGGTGTAGAGAGAATCAAAATAACGTATACTTACATTTAAATGTTCCTGCGTCAAGTACCGTCTAGGTAACGAATAAATGTGATGTATAATATAACACCTTTCTGGAATAGAGTTTTTTTGTAATAATAAATAATTTAACTTTAACTCTAATCCAAAATTTTCTTTGGAATAGAATATATTATAGTTTGTCGTTTTATCCCGCATATACAGGCAGAAACCTAAAGTTATGACACACCGTTCATGGGGAACGGTACGGGGTATTACCCAATTTTCGAGACATTTCGTATTGTATGAAGCAACCTAACGCCGCGCTTGTAAAATAAAAAATATGAATATTAAAAGTAAAATTTCAATTTATTACTAATATAAAATATTAACGTAAAAATTTCACTATCCATATCATTAATATAACTCTTACTTAAGCCCGGGCTAAACCGCTAATGATAGACGTTTGAAACTTGAAGACGGTATAGAATTTACTCTGAAGACGTCGTTCAAGCGGGTGTTTTACAAAATTGTATGTACATTTTACATTCCTTTGATGAATAATTTTAAAATAAAGGATAATTATAAATATTTACAAGCCCTTGAAAATCTATATAAATGAAAACTCAGCCGTACCTAGGTGATTGACAAGGCAGAAGTTTAAAATTTTTCATGAAGTTAGGCTAGGAAGTATATCTAAAAAACTGGAAGTTACGCAAACAAAGATGCAATTCGTTTACCAAAAAAAAAAAAAATTTGGTGTAAGAATCATCACAATAAGTCTCCACAATTTGTGAGTCTTAAAAAAATGGAGAAAAAGAATTCACTAACTAATTTACAATGTTTTTAATAAGGAATATCATATTATTTATTGCACATTCTTACACATACAATAATAAAACATATAATAAAAATAAATGTAGAAAAGACTACTTTATCGCTAAAAAAGTAATTTCTTCCGAGCAACTCTAAGGTATATATAATAAACATATTCAAGATACATAATTCAAATTCACGCTGTATCCCGCATACAGCAGGGTAGACAGGGAACATAGTGATAAGGCACTCGATCCCCCACTTTCCGCTGAATTTTTCGAGGCATTACGTGTTAAGTGGTGGAACTCAAAGCCGTTATTTTTTCTTCGTGCTAGAGTGAAGAAATGAAAATAATAATTCATTTAAATAATAATTCATTTCCTCTAGTGGGGATCGAGCCCACAACCGTCGCGTTTCAGTCCCACCCTTGTGCTCCTGGGCCACGACGGCCTTGAAAATATAGAACCTAGCTAAAACTCACGTTAGTTTTAGCTTGGTTCTATATTTTTAAGGCTTACGTAAAAAAATTACATCATTTTCATATTGAAGAACTCAAGATATTTACTTATTTAGAAGATATTTATTTCACACTTTCTGTCTCATTTCCGAGACATTGCGTGTTGAGTGACGAAGTTCAACGCCGTACCGCTTTCATTGTGTGTACGTAAAACATTTATATATAATTTTTATATCACGACTACCGTATTAATTAATATTATTTATTTAATTAATTTCATTAAAACACCGATTGAGCGCAACTCGAACTCGCTAGCTCACCGAGGTTTCCGTATCAATTTCAGGACAAACGCGAAATACAATTTATAAAAGTTTTACTTCGCGTTTATACTCTGACTTTAGGTTAGATGGTTTCAGCATATATATTCATTTTGTATGAAATGAACTACAAACATTAAAACATTAATTTTGTAATGTTTTTTTTCTATGAAATACTTTCCTTTGGTTTTTTTAAAATTTGTATTTTAAGTTCTTCTTCATTCTTAATCTTCTTCATTCTTCATTTCTTGCTAAATTTCATAACTGTAAGTCCACTGGAAGTACCGTATAATTTTTAGAAGTTCATACAAAACGCATCAAAATCAAAGTATTTATCCACGAATCTCTTGATCGCGTTGTTTTTGATTTTTTCTATGGACCAATCGACCTAAATATTTGATATTAATTTTAGCTTAATAATTGGTCCTCATAGACGGACAGACGGACAATAAGATAATCCTATAAGGGATCCGTTTTTCCCTTTTGAGATACGGACCCCTAATAAAAAATGTATTATAAAAATAATTGATTTTTGTCAATAAAAATCCATCCCGCGAATTTCACGCCACAATAATTTCTTAGATAGAGTCTTATTATATATCACAATAGAGTCTTATTCACACACTTAGTTTTTCAAATATGATATTTCATTTCTAAGGTACGAAATTTTTTATAATTCTTCAATTACTGTGTATTTTAAGCTCAAAAGCACTATTATCAAAGGATTAAAAAGCTCACATAATACATACATATATACATACATAACGCTCATATTTCACATTATGTAAGTTTTCATAATAGTCCTGGATACGCTCTAAATAACGTCAATTCAATTTGAACTGGTAAAATATAGGTGAGTGTTTAACGTCGCTCTGTGGAGCGATTTTAACTTAAGAACGTTGTAAAATATTCTTTGACAGTTTTTGAACTGGAAACGATTTATTTCTATCGAAAGATAGTAGTGTATACGAAAAAAGACCTTATTCAATTATTTAAAGGCAGAGGGATCTTTGCGAACCTAATGTTAAGACACTGTTTCCCCATTAGAATACTTCTGTTCTCCACTTTCTGCTGATTTCTTCAAGCATCGCGTAGCAAAACTCATATCCGCGCTTTGCCTCGTCATTAAAAACGTATTTTATAATTTATAGTCCAGATAAGCAAAATTGCGGGCGACGATTAGTGTAGAATAGCAAAACATTTGTATTTGTGACTATACGAGTATATGCCTAGTAGGTTTTTGAATGTGGCCTCGAGGACCACTTAGAAACGTTCTCGAGTAACACGAGCAACAAACTAGGAATTGTATCTAAACAGTTGCTTACGTTAACGTTTGTGCTTATAAATATTCTTCCAATCTCTGAAATAGTATGTTGTGGAACGTATAAAGGGAAATAAAATGAATATAATTGGTATTGATTTTTTGCGTTATAGGTAATAAAAATGTGTTACCAAACAAGTAATATGAGAGTAATATGCGTATCGAACCTAAAAAAAAATCTTTCAACAGTATCAGTTCTTCTTCTCTTCTCTTCTGTTACTAAATGACTGACTTATAACGCACAGCTGAAGCTATGAACGTTGAAATTTGGCAGGAGGTTTCTTTCGATGTGTAGGACAGCAGTAATATGGAATTGTCCGAAATTCCCATGGCTCTAACGAAGGTCTTTTTTAGGCTCGTTACAAGAGCGAGGAAATGCAACATATAATTTCTTCATTTCTGCGAGTGGGAACCGAATCCAGAATTTGCCTGCTGCGTTTACAGTCACACACTTGTGCTCCGCGACTAGCATCTGCAAACGAGGTTGCGGGCTGCAACTCGCTTTGAACAACTCGCTTCAAATATTATTTATTACAAATAGTGAAACCTGAACCTTTTCAAGAAAATAATTCGGGCAAGCTTCCTATAATATTAATTTTATTTCCATGATATGATCTATCTGAATGAGAAAAATTGTGGACAAAGATCTTTAGATTTTTTATATTAACATCATACACTCTCGGAGAGTCACATAAAAATGTTTTGAGTAGGTAAGGCTTTTATATAATAAAAAAGTCCTGTTCTACATTTTTTTTGAATATGTGATTGAAAATAAAATTTTACTTTTTTTTATTCTACATCTCCTGCGTATAGAAGGGTAAGCACAGAATGTATAGTGTTCAGACACTTCTGTCGCCACTTGTCATTCGATCCTTCTGTGTTTTTCTTTCTGTGTTAAGTGGTGTAACATAACGCCGGATTTTATCTTACCATAGCACTATATTTACGACGATTATAAGTTTCACTGCGTGCGTGGAATCATTGTGGGTACAATCAGTTTATGGTACCTTGCAGTCCATGGTGATTATATCGTTATTTATATATATAAGGCATAATTTTCGAGACTTTATGCGTGAGTGATGGAACTTAAAACCACGCTTTGTCTTTTTATCAGAGCAAGTAAATGAAAACAATCCATTTCATCCAGTTGGAATCAAACCCACAACTTCTTCCTATGATGGAAGAATGAATCTAAAAAAGTTGCAAGGAAATATGAGACAGGTCATTTCTCTTTATTTGGCGATGACGATGAATGTAGAACAAAAAATAATTTGAAATTGAAACATTTCCGGTTCCTATGTGACTGTATCGCAATGCTACTATAGACCAAACTGATGGACTTAGAAAGTTGCAAATAGGCGTGGAAGTAGGTTAGTGAATGTAGACGAGAGAGAGTTCTAAAACTGGATTTCTTGAAATGAAACCGATAAGAATTTTTAATTATTTATCTTAAATTATTTTCTACTGTAATCCATAAGTAAAGATGACGCCAAAGAAATAACTTTAAAACTTGCTTTACATTTGTTATTTCTTGCACATTCATTCTTGCACTACAGCCTTTTGTTCTCTGCCGCAGACTATAATAATAAAACTTTCATATTTGGATGTTTATTTTGAAGGGTCTAACTTGCATGTATAATGTAACCTTTTGTTCGTGTTTAAATAAAATAAATTGTATAATACAGTTTAGTTTTTTAATCTATCTACAGCTAATTTCAATTTATCTACAGCTTATTGTACATTTTTAATTTCTTTAGTATTAACGTAGCCAAATATTTTTTCTTTGAGGTAATTAAAATTCATAATATTGTCAAGACGAAATATTTTTTATATATTTTTTATTTTTGTTCGATATTTAGTAGCTATTAATGTTATAATAAATATGAAATTTACTTCTTGTTAATTACACATTTTAACATCAAACAAATTACACAAACAATAGATTAACAGGAAACCAATAATATATATCTTTGTTTTATGTAATCTTATAATGCCGCAGTTCTTGCTGTTTTTTCTTTTTTTATAGAAAAGACAAGGCACCCATGTCGAATAGATCTAGAAACACTACCGCAGATGTTTTTACCACCCCACAGTTGCATGACGCGTGGAAGGAAATTCCTACGGCCACACGAAAGTGGAGTTCTTTGATGCAAATAATAAAATCGTTGGGCGTTGCGTATCTACAGTTAATATATGATACGTGTAGTTTCACGCGCCCAACGATTTTATTATTTGTTTGATTGATCCCAGATCTGACCCCAGATTGATGAGAAGATTGGTGCGATCTGGTAGCTAGGACTTACTGAATAAATTTTTAGCTTTTAGTACATGACCTACATTATTTTTATTGTAATAAAACCGTTTAACATAAAAATATGTTTTTATTTAATTTATATTGATTGAAACATTTTGCAATTAGGAAAATGTGTAGTAATGTGTAATTCTGTATACTTCATAGTATTCTATAAAATCGAAGTTTGAAATGTCGTCCATATAATTTCTTATTATAGCGACCTCACTGCATAATACCCTCACTTGATGTCCGTCGAATCGCAACGATAGGAGGTCGCGACTTATGACAGTAGACTAACACTACTAAGCGATTTCGAATGTTTTGTTTTTTAATGGAATTATTTTATTTATCAAATAATGCCTGTTTTAATTCGAAAAAACACAAACTTTTTTTGTATAAAAATACGAAAACAGATCCAGCAAAATAAAAAAATTGGAAATAAGCAATATGAATCACAAATTATTTTAAGTTTTTTGATTGAATATAGTATGAAAACTGTCGATTTCTACCGACGTACGCGTAGATACATATGTTTAACTTAACACATTCACACACATATACATTTTTATATGTGTGTGAATGTGTTAAGCTGCTCATCCAGACACAAATTCTGAAATAACAAACATAAAAATAAAACAATCAAAATGAGAAGCCTCTCAATTCGACTGTTTATTTACTGATCACTGTATGAAATGATGAAAGATATCATATATCTTCTATCATTGTTAAATTTATTATTTAATTGAAAATATTTGTGAAGGAAACAGCATATTTTAGGGACAATAAAGCAACCAATTAAACACGGCTTTTACGAATTTAGAAGTCTGAAGTTTATTCTCATCACATAGAAAATTTTAAATTTCCCGGACTTACGTGTTCGAAAAAAAATTCTAGTCCAGAAAATTTCGCGGTTCCCGCACTTATAAACTGGCGCGGGGCTGAAAAATGATGCAGGATCCCGCAATACCGAGATCTCCATATACCGTGATTTGAAGCCCTTCACACTTTTTTGCTTGTAACTGTAACGCGATGGTTGTGGGTTCGAGTTCCACTGGGAAGAATGAATTATTACTCATTAATATCTTGTTTTATTTTTCGCTTTATTACCAAGGTAATAATGCGATGAAATAGCACGGCGTTTCTGCCACTCAACACACAATGCCTTAAAACCTCTGTAGAAAATGGATAATAGAGGGTCAAGGATCTCTCTGCCTACCTTGCTATGAATGAGTACAGCCGTATTAAGCTTTTATCATATTATACCAAAGATTATTAAATCTATATAAGTAGTAAGGGACGTTTGACCTAACAGATCGAAATACTTTACAAGCTGTGACCATCAATTGATGTTTACGAGATACTTTGGTGCCTTGAAATAAACACGGAACTGGGTTATAGGGAGAGAAATTGTAAAGATCGTCCAAAAGAAACCCAAACTAAAGATATTCAGTAACATTACTATGAAAATAAGTTGTTTGTGTTAGATAAATATTGGAAAAAAATAAATTCCTCTTTTAGATGACCACTTGGTTGGTATATTTTTTGGTGTTATTTTTTATTTTCATGTATTTCTTAAATTTTGCAGAAAAAATTTTAGTGAAAATACAGTTGTTCCTTTTTACGCTAAATTTCAATATTGGAACTGTATATTATTTATCTCGGTTGACCTTCGAAACACACAGAATCAAAGATACTGGAGGAAGGCATGAGGATCCCCCGCATGAAGAGGTTGATGACAGTGGATGAGGCGAAAGAGGTATGTAGAAAATGTAGCGTTTGGCGCTCCGTTCTCTCTGACGACTCCGCTAGGGATAAAGCGTGAAGCTAAGTTAAGTTAAGTTAAGTTCTTAACATGAGACTATGAATCTTTAATCACTCAACTTATTTACTATTGACACCATTCAATGTATCTATAAACAGTCAATGCTCAATGTTTTGAAAGTTGACTAAAATTCAGAGGTTTCTAGTTCCAGAAGATAGTATATACTTCATAACGTATCCTAACACGTCATTCTTAATAAAGCTTCCCTCCATCTAGTGTACGGGAGAAATCGTAAAACTAAATAAAAAAAACAGCAAATTTTAAAATAAAACAAAAAAGCGGTCCTTAAATAACAAAAATAAAACAAACATCTTCAAAAGATGAAGTAATAATTATATTATATTATTTTGTATATTTTTATACATCAAAGGAAATGGTAATAATAATGATAATATGTTTTTAAATTTACGAAAGTGAATAAAGTTTTTATCTAGACTTTTGCGAGGCACTCAAAATAATATGAACCCTCGCAAGAGAACTTCGCAAAACTATCTCATTAGCGTGTTGACTGAAATATTAAAAGACCACGTATTTTTGCTTCGTTCACGTTATATGAAAACAAGGAAATTGTTAAGGACGCATGATAATGTTTATAGTGTCCCGTATATTTTTTTCTTTTTTATTTAAGACTTCCATCTCATCGAGAAGATAGAATAACCTATTTGGATATTTTAAATATATTGCAAATCGGATAGTCAAACTGCCTGCGTCCTTAGGAATACACTCGAAGAATCGAATACCTGTATGTGACCCCTGGATAGTGACGATAGAATCGGGCAATATTCTGGTGGGAGGCGATAGTCGAGACTAGTTAACACTCACCAGACAAAGTCGTGTCGTGAAACGGCAACGATGCGCCACTGTGCCTGCCTGCCTGTGGTCGGCGATCGGATGAGAGTGTCCGATGGACATTTCTGGAGGCGTTTTATCTCCAGGTCAGTCTACTATAGATGTGAGCGTTTCTTGGGTTGAACGCATAATGCTCTAAAATAGATCCTTCCGACAATTCCCTCTTTATTTTTAATATGCAAAAACTGCATTTATTTAGTAAGACATACGAGTATATTTATCTATTTATGACTATATATCCATCACCCGTAACTTGTCTGTACTCAATAAGTACAACTTTACTCCTAACAACACCCTTTATCATTATCAACCCTTGTTCCAAGAGTTAATTCGTTTCTTGCTTAACGTCTTCGTCAGCGTACATCAATCAATCACTCGCTCTTGGTGTAGTTTGATAAGTATGTGAAACTGAAACCTCGTATTCTCGTATT
>DWAN01000413.1:0-24462 GCA_018230445.1 Heliconius hewitsoni | reverse complement strand
GATTTATACCTATATATACTATAAATATATAGGTATAAACTAAATATAAAATAATTTTTTAACCTTCTTTATGTTGTAAGTGCATAAGTGTAAAAAATAATCTAATTATTAAATGCTTCTGTCAAAAGAGATCAGCTGTAAAGTTATTATGCATATAAATTATCAATTGTAATACGTATAATGCAATGTTTCAAACTAGTGTTTATTAAGTGTCGTGTATCGTAATTCGTAGGTATATTGAGTTAACGCCTCGCGTTCACATTAACAGTTTCCAGTCAGTACTCAGCCAGTATACGACGTTGTACAATATATGTGCATTTACTTGAGCTACGTCAAAGAAAACGACAGAAAAAATGTCGAAAAATTACAAAAACAATAAAGCTGTTGAAAATTTTGTTGAATACCTGAGGATACCGAGTGTACAACCTGACATTAACTATGGTAAGCCATTAAAAATACTTTTTTTGTATATATTTATAAGCTTTTATCTCGATGATTTTATTGTTATTTTTATTTTAATATATATTTTTGCTATTTTGACTGAACTTTATCGTAATGAATTTAAAGTACCTAACCTATATTTTTAATTATCCTTCCTTAATTTTGGAAGGATAACCACAACAGAACAACTTGTTAGTGAGAGTTAGTTTTTCTTCGGCTTCTGGTTGGTTTTTTGGTGGTACAGGAGCACAAGCGTGCTACTGTAAACGCGACGGTTGTGCATTTGATTTCCAATTCGGAGAATGATAATTTTTATTTCCTCGCTCTGGAAACGTGCGGCGTTGAGTTCTGCTACTCACTATGAAATGCTTCGAGAGTGGAAGAAACGTCTTTATGGGAATAGTATCTTGGGGGTTCTCAAGTTTCCTCTGCCCACCCTGCCATGTGCGGGATACTGCGAGAAACAAAAAAAAAGAAAAAACTATATAAAAAAATTAATAATAAATATAGAGTTATATACACATACAGAATATTAATATCTGCTGAACAATTTTAATATAATGTTGGAGTAGCATTCATCATTTGTCGTTAACTTATATGAACGGTATTCCAGGAATTTCATAAATACTTTTTTATAAGATATGAACTACGAATATGTTAAAATGAATAGTATTAAACATGTTATGTCGCAGCTTCACTTTAATAAATTATGAACTATTTTAAAATGAATAATAATCTATCTTCTATCTTTATATATGAAAGGACTTGTTCTGACTGACTGAGGTAAGACGCACGCACAGCCGTAACCGCTGATGGTAGAAACGCTAAATTTGGACAGATGTTTATTTTTATAATCTGAACATCCACTAAGAAGGGATTTTGAAAAATTTTAACCCTAAAGGAATGAAATAAGGGTTGAAAGTTTGTATGATTTTTTTAAAAAATCGGCACCGATTTTTGTAAAAATTGAAATTCAGACTCTTAAAAATATCGTTATATAGCTTTTTACTATAGGATCTCTTAACCGTTTTGTATTTCAATGTTCAATTGTGAAATACAGATATACATATTACAATAGTAAATATCTTTCTTTGGGTAAAATCCCATAGGTACATACAATAGCTTCACGGTGCATCGCATATTGGAGGGTAGGCTTACGAAACATAGTGTTAAGTCGTTCCTTTCTCCACTATTTGTCCCTTTTTTGAAACATTGCGTGGAGTGGCAGAATTCAATACCGCGAACGACAAATCTTGTTGCCAGGAAATGAAATTACAGTCGCATTTTCAGTCAGACGCTGTGCCACTGTGACACGACTGCCATACATGAGTTATGGTTTCTGTCCATGTGAAAACGTTATTTGATTTTGGGACACTTTGCCAACATATAGCTTAACGTATATAACATATTTATGTTACCAATTCAATATTTTACTACTTTTAATAGAATAACAACTAAATATTAGTTCAAATTTCTGTAAAATCTGTAATTAAACATAATATTTATCGTGGCTGACTATCGCTCTATACGACTGCATTTATCGTATCTGGCTCCAATCCAGATGGCTGTAGAAATAGATTGTTCCTTGAACGCGTTGGGATCTAACAATCGTTATATTATGTGGGCAGATTGATGACAAATTACGTCTGGCATAAATAAACTATGGTTCGTGATTTACAACACGCCTGATAAGTTCAACTGTTGAGTTTCTTGCAAGCTATTCTCAACAGAACTGCCTTCCTCGAAAGTAACGAAAAACTGGTTGCTTCTCGTAGGACTAACTAGTGAAGTTTACTACTTGGTTTTAATGGCCTAATTGAATAAAGACGATTTTGATTCTGAAGATTATATATTCGATCCCAAGTACAGGTATTTGTTAGATGAATATAAAAAAATAATAATAATATGATTTTTATACGAGGTTTTATAGGCAGCTTCAGTATGATTCTTCCACCAAAATTTTATTTTTTTGGAGTCCGGTAAAGATTTTCTACCATACAATTTAGTGGAAACGCAATCAGAGCAGAAGTTTGAACCCTGAAGTAAAAAAATTTAGAACCTTTCATGTATAGTTTACATTACACAAGCTGTTTTTTTACGTACCTTCTGGTGTAAGATATGATCTGCTCATCGATCGAGATTGCATTGCTCTTTTCGAAACGATTTGGCGTATTTTCAAAAACACAAACATTCCATCGTGTAGGTTTTGGTACGTCAGCGTCATTAACGAAGTGTAAACAAATTTCTGTGTAACGCTTTCTAGTCCTCTAAGGTGCTACTAAATTATATATTGTTCCTAAAAGCCAAAAATATTTGATTCTTGGCCGACTCAACAGTCGGAATTTGTAAAACAACTTGCGTTTGATTTCTGCAGCAGTAGTATTAAAAATAATGGGAATACAAAATAAGCACCTAAATTGCTTTTAAAATATTATATTGTCGTTTTTAGCATTAGAAAACTCACAGTCTTCTAAAGTGTCGGGTGGTTGTGACAGACAAGCGTCTAAAATCTGTTTACTGCTGACAAATCACGGGCCATTGTTCAGAAATGATATGAATCGTCGAAGTTGCCAACGGTTGAAGCGGCTCATCATTAAACGTATACCCATTACTATCAGAGCTGTGATGTGATGTCTTGGTTCTCTATTAGCTTCCAATATAGTCAATATACTTATGTCTATTCGTATATTTGTGATATACGCAGCCATATATGATATTCGAACATTTTTTTTTTAACACATAAGTATTGTATAAACGAAAAATAAAAGAGAAGACTTAACAAATAAATGACAGCAGTTAGTAATTTATTGCCATGGCGAATAAATTAAAGCAGCGAAAAACAACGGTCTTATGGACCCAAAGCTACGGTAGCACAGCAACAAACTGGAACGCGACGGCTGTAGGTGCGATTCCCGCTAGAGGAAATGAAATATATTTATTTTCTCATTCCGGTAAGAAGACAAAGCTATGTGTTGAACTCGAATTCCACTCAAAACGTAAATTTTCTCAAAATTTCTTGAGACAATGTGTCGAAATATCGTGACAATCGATAGCATTTTGGCGAATACTCAAAATGTGACGGTACTTCCCCGTTCGGAAAATTAAAATATCTCTTTTGTTGCGTTATAAACTAAAGATATAAATACTTAAACATTCCACTCGACAGATTAACCTAAAAATTAGAGTATTTTAACCAAATTAAATTGTTTTAATTCTTATATGATGCCAGAATATTTACGTAGACTTGATTTGAGTTTCAAGAGAAAGGAGTTGCCAAAGTAAAATATACAATTTTGACTGTAAATTACACAAAACATTTTTTTTCATGTAACTTATAATGCAGTGTCACGTGCCTGTAACTATATAATATTTTTATATTTTTATATATCATATAGATGTATAGAAGTCAGTCGTAGCGTAGGGGCACAGGCATGCGACTGGTTCTGGTTTCGATTCCATTTTCATTTCCTCACTCTTGTAACAATTCAAACCGCGGCGTTGAGTTCCGCAACACTTAACACGTTATACCTCCAGAATTCGGCGGAAAGTGTAGAACGGAAGTCTCTTAACACTGGGTTTCCAGGTTCCCCTGCCCACAATGCTATGTGAGGGATACAGCGTAAAGTCAAATAAATAAATATTTATTATATATACCAACGATTGATCGACGGCAATAGGCATTTAGACGATCTTTAGTTCTTTCCATAGGTAAAAGGTTGCTGATATCAGTAGACATTTTCGTGCGAGCAGCTGTTTTCAAACAACTTCTCGCAGGAAATGTCTACCAATTGATCTACGCTCATTTTTTTACTACTCGCAAATTTTTACTGAGTGGGAATCGAACTTAGAGCCGTCACTCAGATGCTATACAACATCTTCAAAATTATAGTTATCATATAAACTGAAAATCTAAAATAAAGTATGACTGACCAAACCAAACGAGTCAAATGGTTTTTAAATTCAAGTATCTACTCTAAGGTGATCATTCTAATATAGTTTTGATTGATTTAGAAGCTTCAAATGGTTTGTACGTAAGTGGACGGCCGGCGGTCTAACGTTCCCATTCCCGGCTGGGCGTTGAACCTGTGGCCGCCAACGCGACTTTGGAAAATACCTACTATGTATTTACATATGATAATATGCTAATGTCAAGTGATTTTTTTTTATTCTAGTACAATGACATGGCGTGACTCGTTTGTTTTGCATTCAATTAAAACTTGTAAATTATGGTGCAACTAATAGATGATTCGATTCATAACTGTTTTTTCCATCTTGTACCTGAATATTAAATTGTAACGTTTTTCCTCATTTTATAGTGTGAGAAATTGTAAAGATGGATAGATATTAAACATCGGAAGAATTTAAAAGCCAGTCGTGGCGCAGGGGCACAAAGTGTGACTGTAAACGTGACTGGTTATGAGTTCGATTACCACTCGCTCTTATGGAGGCAAAAGAAAGAATTGTATCTAATAAAAAATTCTAAATATTTCTTTTCTGAACTTTTCTCTACATTTTTTTTCCCTTTATCAAATTAAGATAATAACCAATCTCAAGTTTGATTACGTTAAAAACAGTGTTATTTTGGAAAAAAAATAATAGATTTTATCGTTATAATTTAAATCTAAAATAGCAGTCATTATTTTGAACTTACTTGATTTCGAGAACGTTCAATTTTATCTTGATTTAGTTAGTATTTTCCTATAACATTTTTATTAACTTCCTTCAAATATAACACAAATTTATCGTGTAAATAGAGAACGGAGAGCACCTTAAGATTTATCTCTGTTCGTTTAATTTCCAATTATTCACACAAGCCTTAGCAAAAACTAGAGAGTCAACATATTTCATTCTGCGTATAGAGAGCTCTGATAAAATCGAAGCATCACAAGTCTGTATTGAATTATTAAGAAAACCATTTTGCGGAATTGAACCTACCAGTACGAACCCACTCACTATCCATAATATATGTATATCATTATTTGAGATAATTAAAATGGAAGATTAATGTGTATCAAATGATACAATCTCTTGGCTCAACATCGCTTGTGCCGTGTGCCGTGTGATGGGGGATTATACTAATGGATTAGATGTTTGTTTGCTTTTTGTTATCATTGCAAAAGTGTTGTGTTATATATGTTAGTACTGAAATTTTAACGCGTTTTTAGTTTAATGAGGTTTGTTTGTTCAGTTTCACGCTATATATCATATACACTAGAGGAGGCAGAGGAGAGGACGGAGGGCCAGTGTTAAGACACTCCGTTCCCTACGCCCCGCCCAATTTCACGGTGTCGCGTGTTGACTCAACTTCAATTTTGAACTCAACAACACCGTGCTTTATCTTGTCACCAGACAGAGACACACACGTCCGGTTCTGCTTTGTTTATCTATACTGAAAAAGTAATATTTTGTAAATTGTAATCTCTCGTCTCGTCATCTTGCATGAATTCAGAGAGTACCCATTTTCACATCATTCGCACTTACTCTTTTCCTCCGCCAAAAATACATATAATATGTATTGATAATTTATAATTAAATAAGAAGGCTAGTAGTGGCGCACGAGCACAAGCGTGCGACTGTAAACGCGACATGTTGTGGGTTCAAATCCCACTCGAAGAAACGAAATATTTAATATTTTAATTTCCCCGCTTTTGTAACGAGGTAAATCGCGGCATTAAGTTCGGTCACCCAACCCACCACTCAAAATGTATTGTCTCCACAATTCAGCTGAAAGTGGGAAACGGAAGTACCTTAATAGGAACGGGAATAAGGTTCCCAGGGTCCCTCTGTCTCTGCCAGCATGAAGCTAAAAAAATAAAAAAAAATACGATCGACCACACAAACATCAAATTGACAGATTTGACTACCTACCAACTGCGGTTCAATTACCACAAATATAATCGCTACAGGATTCAAAATGTAAAAACCTATACCCAAAAGTAATATCATAAATCCAACAATTTGTTTGTTGGTTGAACGCGTTAATTTCAGGAACATTATAATATTACGTTAATCATTTTAATGTAACTTCTAATCTAAAATTTTAATGTAACTAACGGTCTGTGGACAGCACCTCCGACTCTAACAACGTGACATGTATCTTCATCGAACCAACTTAGTTTATTATCTTAGTTTCTTTTCTATTCGACAATGGACTTTACAAGATAGAACGAAAGAAATATTTGATGTTTCAGTATTATTTATGACCTATCCATTACATGACTTCCTATAAAAATACATCGAAATGCATCAAAGGAGTTCCGTTGTTAAGCGACCTGAATTTCAAAATTGAAAAATATACGCTTGATCCCAATCATAAATTAGTGCTTCTGGAAATTTGCCAAAAGATTCATCAAATCATTTTTTATTTGGGCCTTCCACATGTATTTTTTCTTTCTCCTTGAATTCTTCAGTTTAGTAACATTTTAGATTAATAAATCACTAATAAAGAAACCTCTCATTTATACATTATTGATTGCTTTACTAGTTTGTAATTTTTAATTACGCAGATTACTGTAAGATAAAGCATAAATTCAAAGAGGAAATTCTTTTTTCTCAATCTCTTTTGAAAATTTAGACATCGGCCTCTAGTCGCCAACCGTCTTATGTCTTACTTTGCATATATTTTTCAGTAAAATGTACGTAGAGAAACTACATTACATTAAAACCTTGTTTCTAATTATCGTTAATATTTTGTTGGTTCCCTGACGTAATCTCAGATGTCCGATGCCATTTAATAGCTGTAATACTTTTATTTTAAATATTTTGAATCAAATTTATAAGGACTTTGTTTAAGAATTATGTAAGCAGTGTACATTGAGATATGTGCCAACTAATTATTGAATTGGCTCAAATATTTTTTACTGATTACTATTTAGTGACTGTATTACTTATTATTTTTTTATTAAGCCATTGATCAAACCATTGATCAAGCCATTTATTAAGCCATTTATTAAGCCATTATTAGTGATTCTGAAGTATTAGTGTTTTTACATGAAACTCAAATAAGTTTACTATAACAGAACGACGTGGAGGTCCCCAACACTACATCGCCTCCCCCGGACCTGCTTACTGTAAGGATATACTCGAAATAGAATATTTTCCTTTTAGTTTCATTTGTATTTTTCTTATATCACCATATATTAGTTTCTGAGTGAATTTTGTTTATAAACTATTTTGTTTCAAATTATGCCATATTTATACTAACAATATCGCTTTTTAAATTTACTTTTCTGTATATATTTCATATCTAATTGGCTATATTATACACTTGGATAGGACCTAATGCTATGGACCTAAGCTTTTGTATTTAAGTCAAAACTTCAAGAGATTTTGACAGGTTCCAGACAAGTTGGGACCACTTTTGAAAAATCTTAGTGTTTTTTTTATATTTCTTGTCTTGTCTCATTTTATTGTTTCACATATAGAAAGTTACATAGAAACAGAAATGGACTTGCAGTACGGCCGGTTTGTCGTGGCCGCCTTAAAACTAATTTTTTGAATTTTTGCGTATTGTGCACTCGTGAAGAAAATAATTTCTCTTCTATAAGTCTTTTATAAGAAAAAGTCTTAAATAGCCTTAAATTAAATCTTTGCAGATATCCACAGATGATTTAAGTGCGGCCACTGGTTTTCTGCTGTACTGTATTTTTGTATTAATAAACATAAAATTTATTATTATCATTTCATACATTGGACATGGTTTTAAAACAATATACATCTGTACAAATGTACATTGTGCAAATATAGTTATATCCTGTACTACATTCAATGAATTTTATTGTTTTTTCATTTACTTTTTTAAAAACGATACTATAGAATGTATTAAAAAAAAGAGATAGAATGTAAATAAAACCTAAAAGACACGTAGGTACATCGAATTAACTCACATTTTGTACGAAATAGTATCACTATTTTGATTAACTTTTCATGTACAAAACATACATAGTAAATTAGTACATATAAAATATTATTATTAAGGATTCCCATGATTTTATATTACAGGAGGATTTGGAAAACAAACCCATCATTGTTGGTGATAAGGAGGTTGATTTGAACAAGATATTCACCCCAGCATCTGATGCTGAAGAGCACGTTATTAAAAAAGACCGCAAATTTGGTAAGGAAAAATTTGAAATAGGCTAAAATCTTTTTTCTGTTTATATATAATCAGAACTATATTTTATTACATATTTCTTCTACTCTCACTCTTTGCCCCACATTTATCTGGGTAAACATAGGGAACTTAGTGATAAGACACTTTGCTCACCACGCACTGGAAAGTTTTCGAGACATTGCGTGTTACATAAAAATAACTCATTCCTTCACGTAGTAATTGAACCCATAACTGTCGCGTTTACAATCAGATTCTTTGCCACTGCACCACGACGCCCTCTAAATAAGATGTGTATGAAACAAGTGGCTATTTTGATAGTCGTCGATTTTTATTTTTTGGTTAAATACAATTAATTAAATTACATAGTGTTAATTAAAACACATAGTGTTCTACGCAGAAGTTCCAAGTAGCATCTAGAAATTAATGTAAGTACCCATCTACCATCTACTATGTACTGTCCGACGTAATGATTCTAAATACTGCTACAAGGAGAATGGTTATAAGTGACTGTCATTTGCCAACTCTGTCGAACATCGAAGAGCAAGGCGAGTGTTGGACTGCATCACCGCGATGGTATTAATAGATGAACTCTCTAACCTTCAAGGCTAGAAGTGACTCGAACATGCCTGACTAATAGGCAACATGCTACTACAGAACGCGTCGCGTCGTGGCAAATGCAAATAAAAACTAAAACTTTTTTAAATAATTTAGTGATTATAAACCATTCTCATACTAAGGTCAAAAAGAAGATTTAGATATAGTCCAATTTACTACAGTCCAAGTCAAAAATTAGTACTAAGTCGAGATCCAAATACACACAACTAATGCAACGTAAAATATAAAATATAATTTCTTACATTAAATTTGTTTCCGTAATAACAAAAAATACTGCAAAAATTATACAAGATTTGTAATAATATTCAGCAAATAATATAATAAGTTTTCTAAATTCTCAGAAAAAACCTTCGCATCGTCAGCATTTTACGTGCCAGGAGTACATCCCACTGTGAAGGAGCAGATGGACCTAGCGAGAGCTATCTCCAAGTCATTGTCAGATTCCAGTAACCAAATGAGCAAGGGCCAGAGCATGTATGTGAACAGAAAGAAACGCTCCGTGAAATGGGTACATGAAGGAAGAGGTAGGTATCCAAAATTGTAAATTTTATTAGAGTAGTAATTGCTTAAAATGCTCCTTGTATTTCCAAAAGTAACAATATTTATAAGTCTGTCTGAAATTGATATTTGTGATTTCATTCGAAGTGCAGTTCGAATCAAAGTCCGAAAATTAAACACGTTAAACAAATAGGGTTGTTATGAACGAAAACCAATATCCACCACTCAACACGCAATGCCTCGAGATTTCGGCGGAAAGTGGGGAACGGAGTGTTAATCTGACAAGGTTCCCTCTACCTACCCTACTGTGCGGATACCTAAAGCTAAACGGAAGGTAAAAAATTGTTATAAATGAGCAAACATGAAAAATAGATCGTCTTATTACTCTGTCAGAGGTAGTGTATAAATTATAAAACGATACTTACATAAAGTTACTTACTTTGTATATAACAACGATTTGATCATATCATTATGATGCAGTCAGTGTATCCAGGACACCAACTAAGTACCAAGCGACAGCGCTCTCTTATTTCACCTGGTTTACTTAAGTAAAACTTGGCGCTTCCAATATTAGCTGTTTATATACAGATCTTGTGTCTGATATTTGTGTCAACTTCATGAATATATTTATTGATAAACGATAAGTTTAATTAAATAACTGACGGACATTTTTTGGATCTAGTTTATAAAATAGTAACGTTAATTAAATTTCAATAAAAACTGGCTGAATGTAAGGAAAAGATAAACACTACCAAAGATAGAAATTTTTTGCATAAAAAAATTAACTAATGAATATTTATTTTTCTTATTTCAGGACGTAACACATCGAACACTTGCACAACAGCGACTCCAGTGGCCAACCACGACACGCCATACCGCCCGCCGTCCAGCCTCCGAAACCAGAAGACGTATCCCAAATCTGCATTAAAACACACTTCGAATTTACCAAAAATGGAACCTTTTCCCGTCACCCCACCTACAATTACCGTACAAAATATAGAAATGCCAGTGCCTTTAGCGCCTACAAAGTTAAATGATGTCTATGCTTCACCAAAAAGCCCACGTTTGCCGCTCGTCTCTGGTCCGAATTTTAATGTAGCGCCACGCGGTTGGGGCGAAATGAAAGATTACTACAGACCCGTCTCGCTAGATGGCGTTGGCGGCGTGACAGCATACACAGATTATTAATTACATATATTTTAAGACCAAGGCCTTACACAATGTGCCTTAAGAGATACTCAATGTAATATAATTATTTTAGATTAATTAATTATGAATTCGAAATTTTTAGTAGTTTTATGTAAGTAAAACAAATTTCGATTTTAGTAGATCGCATTTTAATAAAGGTACTTAAGATGCATACCTAATAATATTATTTATAATTTATTATTAACTGTGTTGTAAATGTTTGCTGTTTTAACAATTTAGTCCATTGACTAGTCATATTATTATTTATCTTATAAATGACGTAATGGTTATTGAAATACGAATATTAGATAAAGGAACAATTTTTTAAAAAATATGCCTTAAATTATGAAAAATGAAAATGATTTTTATACAATATATCTATTGGTTACTTAATTCCAGATTTTAAATATAAATAAACAATATTATAAAAACATATATATGTAACATTAGCCATAATGTTGCCATTATTTTCAGAATATACGATTGTCTTAATATAACATTAATATAGGTTTTCCTAAATAATAAATAAGAATACTTGTTTCTATAGTTGTTGATAATTTTATCTGTGTACAATATTATGTATTTGATGTGTCTGTGGTATTTTTGTTAAAAAAAATAAATAAAATAAAGTTAATTGATGGATGAATTTATTTTATTTGATTACAACTCTCAAATATAACAAAATATTAGATGTAGCATATAGCAAGCTACTCAGTTTTTTAGTAGGTGTTAAGATACTAGTGTTAAGATAAAAATAAGAAGAGATATTGAGTGTTAACTATTGTTCAGGGTAACTCGACGGTGCACTTTGACTATTTTATTTATATTTCGTTACGTAAAAAAAAAATAATTATATTAAAGTTCGTTTGGTAGTTGCTGCAATCAAAAATTTTATAATCTCATTTTTTCGCTCTGGTAATGAGGCCAAGCTCGGCAGTAAATTACGGCGAAGTGAAGTGTCTTAACGGAAAACTAAGTGTCTTAACACTACGTTCATAACTTCCTTTTTAATACTCTGCTGGGTGTGACATACAGAATGTTGTAGTAAGTTTCACAAAGTATGTTGTAGTTTTATACAGTATGTAATTTATCTAATAAAATACATACTCAGATAAAAATGCAGCTTATTCATGATACTGAAAGAAGACCTTTTTAAAAACAGAGGAATATTTTAAGTTTAAGAGTGCGATTAAATGCATTATATTTTCACACAGGCAAATTTCGTCATCGGTTCAGGTGTACAGGCAATTCCATCCACTCTTGGATGTGAAATCACATGTGAGGATTTGAGATCACATGTGTAAAGTTGATATCACATGATTGAGATGATCACGTGATTGTAACATTATAATTATGTATGGATGTCAGTTCACATGTGTAAATATCAGATGATATGTGTGATGTGAGATGTCATATGTAAGTGTATAGCCACATGTGCGGATGTCAGTTCACATGTGTGTGTGAATACATATTATTAGAACCAATAAAATTTAAACACATAATCCAGTTATTGTAATTATTTCATTCATTTTATTTAAATAGCAACGAAAGTATATTACAAAATGTCAATCGGAAACAATGTCAAATGACGTTCTCATAAGTACAGTACGTGACATCCACGAATACTAGAAGGATATTTAGAAACAATGCCAAACACAACGTAAATATAAATAGTTAGTAATAGTAATGTTAGTAATATGTAAATAAAAATTAGCTTCACGCTGTATCTCGCACACAGTATGGTATTCAGAGAGAATCTAATGTTAAGAGATTAGGAAATATAAATTTAAGTTAATATTACCTCTCCTCCAGTGGGGATCGAGCTCACAACCAGTCGGTTGTACAGTCACACTTTGTGCCACTGCGCCGCGATTGGCGCATGTTAGTAATATGTATCGGTAACGATAAAAACCTTTTCTACTTAGAGATAAAAAGCTAGAGTACTTAATATTAGGATCGTTTAATAGTTGGCAGAGTAATCACATATATACAATCAGTAAAATAATATTATTTTATAGTGCTATTGATAACCTCCTCCTAACTTCAAAAAAGTCTGTTAATAATACAGCTATAACATACTCCTATCAAACCCTATCATCATAGGATAGTGGAAACCATTAAGTCCTGTTATGTCAGTCATGGAGCCCTGGGCTGCAGCCCAAAAAGCTCCTACGCCGGTGCCGGAAGCCCTGGCTTCCAAGGTAGATATTATCTAAGGATCTTTACGACGATCGGTCATATGCTGCTGGCTAGAGTGTCCTTTTGATTTTTGCGGAGGTGAGACATGTGTGAGATTTGATGGGGATTTTGTTGTACTATACAGAAGCTTAAGTTATTTTTAGAAGAAAAAATCTCAAATGAGCTTACTACATAAGTATTGAGGCGCGTATCATCGCAATCAAAATGTAATAGTTATTCAGAATAATAATAAATTATTATATTTTCAACTATTACAAATAATTTGTAGGTATTGTTTTTTATACGCTTTTGCTCTCAGTCGAGTAATTATTATATCTAATAATTCATATACGATATGTAGTTACGAATTTGACTGTTTATTTTGAAAGGTAACATTATTTCTCGCGAAACGAAGGATATGCCACTAAGTATAGCATAATGATGTATTGCAAAAGCTCTGCGGTTAATCTGATTACAAAATAATGTAGCTTGTTCCTAATTCAAAGGCTTTTTGTTGACTATTTTATTTTTAGAATCTTTTTGACGCCATTTTAACTACGTTATGTTTAACTACGGATGTATGACGATTTTAGGCAGTGACGTAGCTGAGTGTGGGCGAAGCTGCAGTAACAGCAAATTAAGGGTTGTTGCGGTAAAATTTCGAGGCAAGAATGGTGTAATCATTCATGAATATTTGTATAATTAAATCGTAACTGATCGGAGTCTGTATATGGAAGATATATCAGAAACAATAATTCTGGGAGCATTTATTAATGTAACTATGAGTTTTAAAAATGTTGTGTTTGTCTGTGCATTTGTTTACGGTAATCATAGACACGGCTTTACCCATTTTACAGCAGTTTTCACTATTGGATTGCTTGCTTTCGTTACTATTTAGTGTTTGTTTTATTAACATCGGTTCAGTAATTAAAAAATAATATCAATTTTCGATATATTGTTCGACAATATTGCTACTTGTTAAAAGAGTTATTTTATGCAACTTATATATTGAATTTGGTAAAATCTTTAGTTTTCAATGTTTTGTTGTTTGATATTGTTTCTAAAATTATTATTTGTATGATGATAAAAACACTGAGATTTCAAGATTTAGGATTTTTCGAATTGGGCACAAGACTAAGGTACAGTAGAGCGCTAAGTATAATTTAGTATGGTATGGTTCTTTGTTTACAGCGGTCCGATCGTACCAGTTGAGCACATATCACTTTGCAAATGTCACGTTGTGTGGAGAAGACTTTTTGATATTGATTAAGTTCCTAATTCCACTTTTAATTTTGCAGATTTTTGCATCAGGATCTTGTACTATAAATCAGTATTTATAATTTTTGACGCTTATCAAAATATTTTATTCAAATATTATTAACTAATACTACAGATTTGATATTTCATGACCGCTAGTGGGAATCAAACCCTAACTGTCGTGTTTAAAGTAAAAAAAGGCGCACGCATGTGCCACTGCATTTTGCCAGTTACGAATTTATTAACCTCAGTTTATTAGCTCACTAATTACTAATAATATTTAATTGTAATATAGACGTCAACAGTCAACACTCCAACAAATAAAACATATTATTGACCCGGTGATCTCTGTCGTACAAGTACAAGTATAGTAAATGCCTGGACTGGAGTGCATACTGATTTGTATTTATCAAACGATATTGAATTGCATCATGCGAATTTTACGACTCCGATAAGAGTACAATTTGAAATTTCAATGGGTAAAATTTGTTTGAAAAGATTTTTATAATTTTGTATATTTATTGATATATTTTTATTTGCTATTTTTATTGATATTTTTTTATTTTCTATTCTTATTGATATTCATTATTAATTAAGCTTGATTATATCCCGCATATAGCAGACTAGGCTGAGAAAACCTAGTGTTAAGACACTCCGATCCATACTATTTTGAGACGTTGGATTATGAATGGTGGTACTCATTTCTCGTTGTTTACAGGCAGACGCTTTGCCCTATTTAAATTAGATATAACAGCTTAACCTTTGCGGACTCATCTAATAGCCTCTCCCTCTCCCACACTCCAAAGGAAAGTTAGTTCTTGTCAGTCTATGCATTTATCTACATACGCATGTTTGCATGCAATTTTTTTTGTATTATTCGACACTACGGAAAGAAAAGATTGAGATATTTTTACGGATTTTAAAGGTCTTAAAATCTTGAACGTAGCGAAATTTGAATCATGGGAAACATCCAGCTCCATACACTGACAAATAAGCCATACGCCATACGTTCGAAATTCTTATACGATTGTTCCAACATATTGTATCTGTGGATTGTTGAGATACATTTTCCGCTTTCAGAAAATATTGCATTTTGAACTGATTGGGCTGTGGAAACGAAACTGAGTTTGTGAATAGATAATCCACAATCTGTCACATTTGCAGCCGCACGCTTGTGCCTTGGTTACCTCCCTTGGTTACATAAGTAGACACCGTTATAACATTTAGAATTGTACAATATATTAAATGTTCTACTTATAATAATTTTTGTTGCAGTGGCATTTTGTAAAATTAAACCCAAATCTAAATTCTTTTACATTGATTACTTTTAAATACTTTACTTAATATAACTTAATATAACTTTACTTAATATAACTTTTATTACAGCTCCACTTGAATAACGCCGCTCTTGTCTTATCTTATATCTTACTTATTACTCGAGCGAAGAAATATAAAGAATTTATTCCTCGAAGCGGGAGTCGAACCTAATCGTCGAGTTTATAGTTAAATGCTGTGACCTGTTCTGCGATGCATTCGTTATTTATAAGTTTATGTAACAATCATATCTTAATAATATAATTGTAAAAAAAAGTTATAAATAATAAGTAAAATAATAAACTTCACGATATCTCCACACGAACTTTCATTGGCAACTTGATTTCAGGGTTCCCTGCAAAATATGTAAGACTTTCGAATAATTGAAATATTTTCTTTAGCTTTACATAACTCACTTAATTAAAATATGAATGTATTTCATAGTGTAGTTTCCACTCGAGTAAATGAGGTATTTAGAATTTTCATTTCTTCGCTCAATAACGAGGGAAAGTAAGTAAATACTCTGCTTTGTGCGGAACACAGTGTGAAGCTAAAAAAATAAAATAAAATAATAAAAAAAAATGTTTTGACGCAGAAAATGTTTCTTTTACAATGTGCTCCTTTGTTCCTCTGTTCTGAGCTTTTTATCTACCTGGAGTGTTTAAGTACCGACACAATAGGAGTAGATATTAGGTACGTTTAATATATTTTTTTTCGATTTGTTTATCATATAATTGTTAGAATAATTTTAGTATTAATAATTTTTCTTGAAGGTCTTATATTTATTCAAAATTACTTATTTTTATTAAACTTTATTGAGTTGAAGCGGGCGTAAGATTAAGTTTACAATTTTTATTACGAAGGCGTTGTACCGTAACAAAAACAGGATTAAAGGAGGCACGTTACGACCCATGAGCTATTTATATGGCAATGACTTACTAAATTGAATCTCTAACAATGTATGCATAAATATATTGTATTTTTATGTTAAAACATACTAATAATACTAATACTAGCCTCACCTAGCGGGGTAGTCAGAGAGAACGGAGCGCCAAATGCTACTGTCTCTACATACCTCTTTCGCCTCATCCACTGTCATCAACCTCTTCATACATGCCCTCCAGAGGGTCCTCATTCTTTTTACGTGACTTTTCTCCAGTATCCTTGATAATTTGTTTTCAAATGTCAACCGAGTATAGGTAGATATGAACATACATATTTATTTTCCCATACTGCAGGATTTTTAGAGATACAGGAAATCTAGTGTAAGCTATATCTATACTAATATAATAAAGCTAAGAGATGAGAATTTGTCTGGTTGAATACGCAAATCTCAGGAACTACTAGAAAAAATATTTTTGCTTGATAGTCCATTTATCGAGGAAGGAAAAGTTTAAATATATTACATAATGTTAACCGTTTTGATGTAACGCAATAGGTAACAACTTTTAGTTACTTTCATTTCACTACATTAGTAGATATAGTCCAGAGTCTATACACTTAGTTAAAAACTTGAGAGTATTTAAATTTTGAACCCACAACCATCAGTTGAATTAGGCACGTGTTATTTTTGCTACAATGGCGAATGTGTAAAATAATAAATTATGATTTGTTATAATAAATAGAATCTGGGGACATCAATAATTTCAAATAAACGCAGTGCACTGAAATTCTTCATTGAAAGGCGGTCTTGTGATTCCGTTGTAATAATAATATGGTACAAAATTAGGGTTCACATATTATTAAACCATTTATATTTTAGACATTAATGAAATATTCAATGTAGTTTGATCGAGAGAATATTTTAATTATTTAAATTCTTGTTATTAAATTAATCTTTTAATTATTATTATATAAAGAAAAAAATATAACAATCAATCAATTAAGCTAAACAAATTAAGCTAATTAAATTATTAACTTATTAATTAATAATTATTAACTTTATTAATGTGAAGTCGTCGTGGCCGTCGTGGCGCAGTGGCACATGCGTGTGACTCTAAACGCAATGTTTGTGGGTTCAAATCTCACTCGGAGAAATGATAAATTATTTATTTATATTTTCATTCCTTCACTCTGATAACAACGTAAAGCGCGTCATTTAGTTCCGCCATTCAAGAGACAATGTCTCGAAAATTCGGTAGAAAATGGAGAAAGGAGTGTCATAACACTAGGTTCCCTCTCCGCACCCTGATATAAGCGTGAAGATGAAAAAAAATGAGAACATTTAACAACAATTTTGACCATATATTCAACGCGCTACGGAACACACCAAATCGATAACACAAAACGCTTCACCGTTTTTTGCTATAACTAACGCACACCAGCGCGTCCACTACAGTGCCAGTGTGTCGTCGATCGTCGACCGCATGGGACGCGGATACAAAACTTATATTTTATAAATAACTTGGTGTTACCATACGTTAAGTGTCAGTAACTAACATACTACCTGCAAACAATATGTAAGTTATGTTTTATCTGTCTGTTTGTTTTTTTTTTTATTTAATAAGCACTGTAAACGCTATAGTTGATAAGGGGTTTTTTCAAAAAAAAAAACGTGGAAGTAAGTTCTTAGCAACGCGCAATGATAATGAGTAATATGTGTGCGGAAATATATTGTGAATTGATAGTATTTATTTAATATATAATATATATTATATAGTGAGTATGCCGCCATCAAACACGCAATGCCTCAAGAATTCGGCGGAAATTGAGGAACGGAAGTGTCTTAATGGGAACCCAATGTTTTAACTCTAAGTTCCCAGGTTCTCTCTACCTACCTTACTATGCAGGATACAGTCTGAAGCTAAAAAATGCAACAAAAAATTAAGTTAAGCCGTCGTGGCACAGTGGGGCGGCATCTGACTGGTAACGTGACGGTTGTGGGTTCGATATTAAAATTATTTCATTGTACTGCTCTAGTAGGTGTTGAGTTCCGCCACTGGACACATAATGTCGTAAGTTGAAGGGAAAGTTTAGAATGAAGTGGCTTGACCCTAGGAACCCTCTGCCTACCCTGCTTTCCGGGAAATGCAAAGTACATGAACATGAATCTTTTTTGAAATAAGATATAAATATATATTTTATACAAACATATGTAAGTCCCGCTGAGTTTCTTGCGCCGCTGCTTCTCAGGTCTGAGGCATTAACTTTAGTGAACTGGTGGTAAAATATTCGACGTTAAATGAAGCGTGTAACTTCTTATTTTGAATAAAATTATTTGACTTTGACTTTGACTTATATACATTTTAAAGGTTTTAATTGTTTAATTTTCAATAATCATTCAGGCTTATCACAAAAATATATCTATATATATTAATTATTAGATAAAACAACATGAACTATGGCTGAATACTAATATACCAGTGCTGGAATTAAATATTTTTACTTAAAATATAAAATACTATATAAATATATATGGATGTTCATTGTTCGTTAAGTGACTATAACAATTATTATATGTAAATAATTAATGAATTTTATTATGGTAAGAAAGTTAATTGCTTTTATTAGTTATAAATAAAAAATAATAAGAAAAAGCATAAGACCTTTGGAGTAAAAACTAACACGTAATGTAATTGTTGAAACCGATTTGAAAAATAATATATTTTTATTACACCCTAGTGGCCGTCTGCAACTCTTGTCATGCCACTTCAATTTACCACAAGTTGTTACTAAAAACAATTGTTACAGTTGCAGTAAGAAAACCGAGAGAACCTAATGTCAGAATACTCCTTCATTTTCCTTCTTAAATTCAAAATACTGGATGTTGTGTTGTGTTAAAATACCTAGAAATTTTAATGGAATGTTTTCATATGAGTTGTCATGTTTATTTCATAATCATTGTATAGTCTAACCCTGCCTTGCCTACACTGCCATATCCGGCAGTGTAGGCAAAGAGAACGTAGTGTTAATGCACTCCATGTTATGCCAGATATGCGTTAAGTACCTTATAAACCTAAAAGCAAAAAATATATATACATAATTAAAATATATATAGAAAAATATACACTTTGTGCTCCAAGTGTTTTAGAATGTGCTCCGGGCTATACTCAAGTAGTATAGACTAAACTCAAATAGTTTAATAGTAACCTTTGGAGAGTTCTACTATTCAGAACCCCATCTTGAGATGAATCCCATCAATCAGATCAAGTTCAGTTTCTTAGGTTTTATTACATAGTTAAGGCCAGTCGTGGCGCAGGGACACAAGCGTGGAACTGGAAACGTGACAGGTTATGGATTCGATTCTCCTACTCGAGGAAATGAAATATATTATCAATTCCTCGATCTGGTGACAAGGCAAATCGCGGCGGATTTTTCAAATCAAATAGTAGTTCTTAAGATAAATGCGTTAAAAGAAACAAATTCTTCAGTTGTCAAACAGAAATAACTAAAATGTTTGTTTTTGACAATAACATATCCTTAGCTGTGACCGAAAAGTATAAAAGTTACATCAAAACTATCCAAAAGGATCAGTCAGTTCGAACCAGTAGTTCCTGAGATAAATCCGAACAAACAAACTCTTCGTATTATAATATTAGTATAGCTGGGATAATTTGATACCTTCAGTGTTATATTTGAAAGGAAGCGGAATTCTGCCATTCTCCACCGACATTTATCAACTGTAAGAACCTTGTTTACTTGTTATTGTTTTGTATTTGTTTAGGTGACAGGAAGTAATCTTGTCTTTCCTATTATAGTTTTAACTTAGCAAGCCTTAAAGTGTATATTTAGACTGAAAGATAGAGCTATATGTTGATAAGTGTTTTATAATCATTAATTAGTCGGACTTTTTGTCAAACATATAATAGAGTAGCGTTAAGAAAAATTAGACAAAGCGCGGCGTTGTAATCGCGAACACGACTTGACACGTCATTTCTCGAAAATTGAGTAAAAAGTAAAGAACAGAATGTCATAAAAATTATAACTAAACTAAAGTTATAATTAAAACATACGAGTATGTATGTTAGTATTAATAAGCGTTGTCATATTTTATCTCTATGAAAAACCGAATTTTTAAATATGCAACTGAAAAACTAGGTCTGAAAAAAGAAGTAGAGTGTTTTGCCACTAGGTTCGACATTAGGCTCTCTGCCTACTCTGCTGCATACAGGATACATCATGAGGCTGATATCTATTGTGTATATATATCAGCTTCACGCTGCATCCCGCACACTGCAGGGTAGGCAGAGGGAACCTAGTGTTTTAGACACTCCATTCCCCACGTTCTGCCGAATGCCGTGGCAAAAGTCAACGCCGCGCTTAGCCTCCACACCAGAGTGAAGAAATCGAAATATAAATTTAAATAAATATGTCATCTCCTCGAGTGGAGATCGAACCCACAACCAGTCGGTTTTACAGCCACACTTCGTGCCGCTGCGCTACGACTGGCCTCAATTTTAATAAATTTTGTATTACACAGTAAATGAAAGTTAAAAGCATACTAATCGTTATCTATAGGTTTATTAATTTCGCAGAATAATTTCGCAGACTTATAAGTACTGAGAATTTCACTGTGAAACAAGACGCTAAAAGACATTACTTTAATAATGTACCTTGTTTTAATACATCTAGGTACTACGTTTATCTAAATAAAATTGGATTTGTCTGTCGGTGTTCAAGTGCTCCATGCACTACGCTATTTACACGATACTAAAAAAAACTGTTTTAATACTTTATCCGTCTCTCTGGCTTTATGTTAGTCCGGGTTAATCTCCGGAACAGTTCAACTGATTGTTATAAGATTTTCACTGAAACAAAGGGTTATGGAGCATCATATCTTAGGCTACTTTTTATCTCGAAATTCGCGCAGAATTGGGATTTAGGTGGGACAAACGTTGTCGCGCGCCCGTGATTACCGTTTACCTAGCTAAAGCTAAGCTAAAAGCTAATAACTAAACATTTTTCAATTTAATACAACACATTTGCCAGCAAAATCAAAAATTTCTCAAAAGATTTCATTTATGATTCATTAAGTTTATTACAGTGTCCATAACAATACTAAAATGGTCAATCCATTATCAATAAATTTACTTAACTAATATTTAATAAATACTCGTATAGTTCCAGAGAAACAGCGCAGTAAACTAGTAATGCAGTATGACTTTACGTCTTGTGATAAATGGCGTAAACCATTCTTCCATTATTATATTTGATATATATAATATAATTAAAATTATTTATATAAAAAAAGGAACAGTATAGCGTCTGAGTCATCTTAGACTAGGTTCTCTCTGCCTACCCTACTGTGTGCGGGATGCAGCGTGAAGCTGATTTGATTTATTTATTTTAAGAAATATTATATTTTTTGTTATATAAAATTAAGAATGAACAAGACAAGACTTACTTAGGATGACAAGGACAGATACACCTTAAAAGGCTCTAATGTCATTATTTTTGAGGCAATTTTTTGTTTAGAGTTAATCCTTTTTTATTTCAACTTCACGGTCGATTTATCTTAGCAGTAATGAATCAGCAATTATATTATTATATTATCTAAATTAAGACACTTAGATGTTTAAAACAAAAAAGTCTTTAAAATCTATAAAAAAGACTCAGCAATAAGCTATATTACCTAAATTAAGACATTTAGGTGTTTAAAGCAAAAAAGTCTTTAAAATTAATGGGCTGTATAGATTTATACGCTTATCACGTAATTACGATATGGATATTAAAAAGTCAAATGTCATGTAACATGAGTGGACAGTTTAGTTTCAACATTACTATGTATGGCCTTCACTTTTTATATCTTGATTGTTTTATTTATACATATTACTAATTGCTGACCTCCGGCTTCGCTTGTCAATGACTATAACAATTTAATAATTAAATTAAAGTGCCCACGTAACTTTATTATATGAAAAATGTAGTGCAAAACTTGGCTACGAGAAATTGAAAAAATGCATAAAATATCAAAAACATAGATAGATACTAGACTACGGAGTGTCTTAACACTAGGTTCCCTCTGCCTACATTGCTGTATGCAGGATACAGAGTGAATCTGATTTTTAAGTGTTTATAATAAAATAAGTTTATATAAATCTGAAAATATATGTTGCCTATGTAGGTACGTAAGTGCCTATATGTTTATTTTATTTATAAGCCCAGATACCCATAATAACAGATTTTCTTCAACTTCATATTTTCATTTATTTATTTCAAATTACATATTGTCGTAACGTCGTCATTGATGTCTTAACATAACGAAAATAAATATTTCCTATATAACAAGATGCCTAAAAAAATCGAACCTACAACTAATTAATCATTACGCCATCCAACATTACGTTATACACTTTAATTAGACTACATTATAAACAATTACACGGTGTATAGAACGAGATATCTATATTTATTAAAAGTTACTGTGTAATGTTCTGATGCAACGTTTGTCAATAGTATATGATTGCAGATATATGTGTGTAAGTATATGATGTAAGTATATCCTTCAGCTATAGCCACAGGGTAGTAAGAGAATTCAATGTTAAGACACTTCACCGTTCATGTTTTCATAGTAAAAAAGATAATGCAAAAACTGCTAAGATCTTTTATCAACATTGACATAACGTATGCTAATCATGTTTATCTACATAAAGTGATTTTTATATTTTAAAATGTTTTGCACACATTTATGATTATTTATTGACATTAAATATAAAGGTCTTTTTTTGCTGCTTCCCATTTTATCCCACATAGCAAAATCCGGAGGAAACCTAGTGTTAAGACAGTCCATATCCCATCGCATATAGTTACCGAATTTAGGGAGAGTAGAGAAATTTAGGGACTGAGGAATGTTCACTAAATTGAAATTCTAGTTCTTCGTATTGTTTATTAAAAACAAAAAAATACACGTAAATCAAATATTTGGATACGTCAATTAGTACTTCATATATTGTCGCTTCACAACACTTAAGCAAAAAGACTCGAGTATATAAGCAATTTAAATATGTATAAGTTATTGTGAGATTTTTTATCTTCGTAAATGTAATGTATTTTTTGTTTTTTAAGTCCGTGTCAAGCTAATTCTACAACAACCTTACTACAATATCGAATTACTATTTGTTTTACTTGGCACCGACTAAATTATCAAATCTTTTTTTATTATTTTCATTTAACAAAATCAAGGTACGTTTTGCTTTATGTAAAATAGTTTTTTACTTTTTAGTTCGTTATTGCAGTCTCTCCTTTATTTGTAAAAAAAATATTTATATTAGGTAGACCTTAAAAGGATACTTCTCAAACGAGTAGGTAGTGGTTGTCCTATGTAAAACTTTAATCATAGTTAGACATTTTGACATATTTTTTATGTATGTTCATTCATAAAAAATATTCGGGCGAATTGGAAACCTCTCTCTTTTATGATGTTGGTTGAAAAGAAATGCAACGATAAGGATTCGCACATCTGACATCTATTTTTAACAATGTTTTTTCTTGTAACTATTATAAGTATAACAAAAAGAAACAAACTTGTTCAATTTCAACCGGATCTCATATTCAGAACCTAACCAAATTTTCACTGAACTATCCTTAAAGTTATAAAGCTTAAAGCTATCCTTTCAAATAAAAACAAGTCATGGCAATCGTTTGGCGTAATATTTTGCTTTTCGTCCATTTGCCGCGCACATATACCAGAGTTGTGCCGTGTGATCTCGTCCTAGAATAGGGTCATCCTGGTACTGGTGGTGTCTGTACGTACGGCGTACTGGTAAGAGGCGACTAAAGTACGTGTGGTAGAGTCACGTCACCAGCAATGGCGACACGCATGGGCAGACTCGACCGGATCATTACCACCCTCGGCAGTTAAAACCGGCGTGAAGTAGTGGCTTTATGCCACTGCGATTCGCATCAGGTAATGCCGGGCT
>DWAN01000412.1:0-24468 GCA_018230445.1 Heliconius hewitsoni | reverse complement strand
ACACAAGAACAACTTCTGATGGCAAATATTTTATTAAAGCGATACCTTCTAATGTCATAATATAAAATTCTTAATACTGCTACCTCTGAATCTCTAAAAGATCTTGGATTCACTACGAAAGGGTTCTAACTATATTAGATGTATCACGAGCCGTATTAAAATATTAAAATTATTGTTTAAATCATTTTACTTAAATATTTTATTGAGTGTAGGGTGGGATGTCAGTTACACGTGACGTAACTTAGCCTTGTACTACAAATAAAGAATTTTTTAACTTGAACTAATAATTCCTAAAATAAGCACGTTTAACCAAACACTCCTCAGCTTATTTGTATTAATGTAGACTTCATTCTGTGTTACATTTTAAGCATAAATAAATATATAAATATCATTATTAATAATAATATTTGTAATTGTTGCAGCGGAGGGCAGCCTGTCTGATTTTGCAACGCGCAAAGTTCACTACACGGCCAATAATCCTCTTAGAAAGGAACTGTTCACGGCTGATACCAGGTAATTGAACTAAATATAATTTTATTTATTATGTAACAATAAATAAAATAATAATGTATTACACCACCCATCCTTTCTGGATGGCGGGCCATCGTATATGTTAAAGCGGTCAACGTAAAGCATCGCACACCTACTGCTGTGAACATTAGATAATCCCTTCTTAGTACATAGATGGATTCGAATCATGTACAGCGCGAATATTTACAAGACTTTAACTTCTAAATATACAGAAGAAAGAGCTCAGCAAACACTTCAATATGAATTGTTTATTTACATTGCTGAGCGTTAGTGTGCAATTATTTATGTTTGAATATTTACAAAAATGATGTGGCATCGTTTACGTTTCAGACCCGCAAGTTTACGAAAGCTGTATGAAAAGGCAACAACCGATAGGATTTCCGTATCAATCCTCGATCAACTAAGAAGAGATTCCCAACATTCCCAGTACCTTCTCTGCACTCCTGTCTTAAGTTCAAAGAGAAGACGAATATACAATAAGATAGACGTCGACATAGAAACACATATTGTAAGCCAATTTATCATTTCATTTCATTTAACGTACAAGTTAGATTGACATATCAATAAAATAAAGGGGACATCGACATTGCAATCTAAAATCATCATTAATTCATGTATAAAACACTTAGGATTTGATATTTATTAAGTAGTGCTATGTTGTCACCGTCAACATTTATGATAACTATATTATTTACGTTACCTGGAATTATTATTATTAAATATAATAATAATTTTGACGTAGCTTGATGAGAACGTACGGCTTAGTAATCAGAGCGCCTGGTCGGTTTTCAGGAGGCGCGGGTTCCGAGTCCCGCTACGTTCAAATGTTTATACGTTTTCTAAATAAGTAAATATACACGGTCTATTTAATAAATAAGGACGCTTAAATTGAGTACCTTTACGTCTTAATTTTATCATATTAATAAAAATATATTTTATATTTTACTAGCATGACGTTTCAGTTAATATAATAATTAATTCTAAATGCATTTTTGTTTATCATATCAAAATAACTATTATGAAGTCAAATGAATTTTTCCAACCTTATCTTTTATTAAATAACCAATTATACGTAAATTGCAGCCGTCGGTAGTAGAACATTTAAGGAAATGGACGTCAAAAGAAGCTGTGGGAGATGTGACGGCCTTACCGGATGCGTCAATACGCATCGCGAGCAGCGTTACTTTAACGCCAGACGAGCTTTCAGAGTGCGGGTCGGGAGACGACGAACCTATAGACCATCGGCTACCGAGCCCTGAAGAACAGCTGCGAGTAATTGTATCTAAGTAAGTTATAGTGCGAACGCGAAGTTGTATAACAAAAACATGCTCGATTTTGCATTTTTTTTAGCTCCACGCTATACACCTCATATTGCAGGGTAAGCAGATAAAACTGAGTGCTAAGACACTCCACTGTCCACTCTCCATCCATTGCATAGAGCGACCTACACACCGCACTTTGTCTTGTCAAAGCGTGAAAATGACAATAATTCATTCCTTTGAGTGGAAATCGAAACCACAACCGTCGCGTTTATATTTAGACGATGCCCCACTGCGACACAACGGCCTCAATACAAGTTATATTCTGTATTGTATTTTCTATTTAAGTTGTGTGTTCTATTTTAAAAGTTTATATATAATGTTAAATTGTACACATAATACCTTGATATAACATTTTCTTTTCAGATTTCCACCAGAAGTCATAGCGATAGACACATCAGGCAAGTTCTTCGATAGAATGTGCAGCTCGCGGAAATCCCTCCACGTAGAGACCATTGCCGGCGAAACAGATACGGTGAAGCGTCGCACTCGCACTCGGAAACCACGGGGTAAAAGACGAAACACAATTTCTGGCACTGATCAGAAAGAGCTTAGAGAGGCTATAGCTGGGTAAGCTTATAGATTGCACTACTCACTATAGACTACATTATCTATTTTGAATTTACTAAATTAAACATTATTTAAAACGATAATAATAATAGATAATGAAATCTAGATAATGAGATTTATTAACTTTAGTAACAAAAAGCACAGTATCGTGTGGCTTTAAAATCGTTTAATATTCAGCACATTTTAACCTGTCGATGATATCGTGCTTCTGTGAATAATTTTTTTTTGTTCCTGGTTGTCGTTATTCACTTACGCTTCTTAATAACGAAGTAAAGATCAAGATTATAAAGCTTTAAAATTAATGAAATCTTCGAAAAACGTCTCTGTTACAAGACTAAGTAATGTTTTTCGGAGATTCATATGCCTCTAGCGTGTGACTAATGCTTTGCTTGGTTTGTTTTATCATAGTGATACACCAAATGCTGTGGCTTCTGAAGAGATTGAAGACAGTACAGTTATCCGGTCCCGATCGAGTGATTTGCTTAAGAAAAGTCCAACAGATCCTAAGAAAAGCCATTTTAATAGCTTAAAACAATGGGGAAAGAACCGCTTAAAAATGATAGGAAGGTCACCTAGTACTAGCAGAGACAGTTTCAGAGAATCCAAACTAGATAGAAGCAAGGAATCAAAAACATCAATTGTCCCTGTAGATGATGAACTTAGTAAAGAAACTGTAGTCTTACGCAAAAAGCGACCAGAAGAAGAAGATAGAAGAGCACATTTGAGATGTGCTTCCTATTCTTCGTCGGAAAAAAGCATTGGACTTCCAAGTGTTCATACAACAGCAACGATAAGCGCGGGAGTGCGGCTACGAGGAGCTTCAACACAGAGGCGGTCCAGGCGGTCGGCGGTCGGGAAAGATGAACCACACTCGTCCAGCGGTAACTGGTCTGCAAGTTCCGAGTCTGGCAGAACGAGTATAGGCTCAGAAATAACTACCACAACGGTACCACCCAAAAGTACCACATCTGCTGCCACGTCGAATAACTCTCTGAATTTCCACCACGGCCCACCGAGCTCGATTATTAGTAGACGGAAATTCCTTAACACATCAGGATCTGGTAGTGTTACTAGCGAAGGCACTCTCACGCCTGATATTATTCACGATTTACATGAAGATCTGGAAACTAGTTCTGAATTTTCTTGCGATACAGAGGGGTATTATACATCATTCCATATGGACTCTGGTCTTAAAACTTTAAAAGAAGAAGAAATTTCGCCTAGCACTCCATTGCACACGACTATTGCATTATCTAATTCATCAAACAGTCAGAATTTGTCGGCGGAAAATGAATATGAACTATTTGGAAAAGGTTCAACAAGCACGACGACTAGTTCAGCTGGTACAGTTTGTACCACTCTGATGGCAGCCGATAGCGATAGATCGTTAGTAATTGGGCCGACAGTACCTGAACGCAAAAGTTCGTTAATAATAATGAATCGCAGTCGCGGAAATGTAAATACAAGTTTAGAGCGTGCTGCTTCATTCCAAAAATCGCCTTTCAGCAGCCTTAGATATAGTAATTTAAGAGCTTTTTCAGACAAAACAGTAACAAACTTTTCAATATCTGACACAAACCCTTCAGCAACGGTTACTATATCAAAGAATGTTGGTAATCAAAGAGAAATTACAGCTGTTGTAGAGGTGCACACTGAAACAGATATTGAAAGTGCTAAGAAAAGTACCGGTACCAGTTCACCGGACTCTGGCCACAACACGTCTAGTTCGCCTATTGAAGACTCGGTTTCGAGTGCTCACGGGAAAAACAGTTTATCTGAACAAGATTACTCAGAATCTTCAGACCTCGAAGGAACAGATCGAATAGAAAGAATAAGATACAAAACAACCATCAACAGTTCTCGAATTCCTTCCATGTGTGTTATTACACCCACTAACTCTGACGATGAAAGTGAAACTAGTAATAAGAGTGTTAGCAGAAAAAAAGAAAACAACGAAAGGAGTGATCAGACACTAGCAAAATCAGAGAGCCGACCAAAACTAGATTTACCTAATGAAGATAGACAAAAGGAAACCAAATTTTCTGATGCAGCAAGAACTAACAGATATCAAAATCAAATAAAATCCTCCTTACATCCGTTTAATAATTTTATGTGTCGCCTTAAAGGAGTATTACCAAATAAACTATCTAATAAAAAATCACCACCTTCAAAAGATGTTGATATGCTGGAAGATTTTTACGACTCTGGTGATTACGTTACAATTGCGGACGTTAAAAACAATAATCAAAAAACGACGTTAAATCGGAGTATGTATGCAAACAATGATATAGTTAAGAAAAATTTACAAACTGTTTTATCTGGAAAATTACATGAAACTGAGTACGTTTCTTTAAATGAACTACCAAACTGCTTAAACGAAGGCAAGGATTACTTAGAACATAGCGTAGGTGAAAAACAAATTGAAGCGCAAAAAGTACAAGCCATAGGAGCAAAGGTGACTCTTGATTCGCAAGGACAAGTAATCTATTCATCAGACACATTGAAAAGGAAAAAGGGAGCACACACCACATTTGAGCCGGGACCATTTGTTCAGGAGATTTGTCCAACCACTTCCATTGTACAGCGAGAAAATGCGGATGTTGTAAATCTATGCGGATCTATGATAGATGAAACTGACTTCCCCTACGCACCCACAACTATTAGCAAACCAACGTCGCCACAATTAGGAAAAATGATAATAAAAGCACCTATTGACCCTCGAGGTGTCATTACTACTGAATTTGTGACGTTACCTACTAAACCCAGTACGATAATATCAGCGACTCCTATAACAGCGTCACCTGTACTAACGAGTACGAATTTAAAAGCGATCACTAAAACTAATGCAGATCCACCTAGAATAGTCGAAGCCATTACCAGGACGGGTGCGTATGTAAACATACACGACGCAGAAGGTGTCAGCTTGTCCCCAACGAAAGATGATATAGCAGGTAAGAATCTTTCAAAAACTTCGAGTGTCATCAACGATTCTATTTTCAAAGAAAATTATAATAAAACTTTGGAAGAAATCATTCCTTTTGTACCCAACTTTCAAACATCAATAATGCTTAAAAAATGCAAAGATTTTGGTAAAACGGGTAATAAAGTAGCAGAAGTTATAAAAATGTTTAAGAATAATGTAGACGATAAAATAGATCCAAATTTTAATAATCAAGATGTTGACAAATGTTTAAATAGTAAAATTAAACGAAGTGACAGCTACAAACTTGCAAACTCTCCACTAATGCCTATCAAAAAACTTCTTAAACTTGATTCTTTTAGCAATAACGCAAAAAAAGTTAATTCTTTTGAAATGATTCAAGCTGAAATTACAGCAGATTTACTTCGAGAACAAATAAACTATCCATCAACGGTATCTCCTAAACTAAGTCACAAGGATACTTATGATAGCCTCCAATGCGAATGCTTAAATAACAATGATAGTTTCATTGATAATAAATTTGAAACAGAATTATCCTCGTTAGCTTTAAGCCCATTAACAACTCCTTTGCCCAAACGGCATACAATCGCCCTCATTCCAGACAACAGGGATAGGGCTATAGATATGCTATCAGCTATATTAGATTCTGACCCTGACACTGTCTGTGTATTGCACTCGCCGCCCGCTTGCCCCTTGTCACCCAGTAAAGTTACTGTACCCTTTGACGGTTCTATGCATAGAGCTAGAATTTTATCAATTTCCGAATCTGAAAATGGCACCGAAATTTGGTAGTTTTGATATATATATATATCCACAATAATTTATGAAAAACTATTACTTTAATGAATTTAACATATTTTTAGAAAAATTAAATGACGAAATGAATTACATAAATGAAGTGTAGTGATTATGTATCAGATGAGTTATTGTCATATTGCTCAGTATTTGTTGTTTATTATCTATTTCAAGAGTTTCTTATGGATAGAATGTAATTTTAAGCCTTGTTACCTTCTTTTTTATTACGCTTACTTCGTAAATGCCTTAAGTATTTTTTTTTATTTTACAATCAAATTTTAAAGTATATTAAGGATGTTTAATGAAATTGTTCATGTTGCATTTTATGAAGTTAGATAATTTTAAGAAAACACGACTAAAACAAATTGTAGTTTAAGATTTTTTTACTAGACTTGTCTCCGTCCCTCTTAGGATATAGTCGTCTTCCTTGCCCTAGTTAATTTATCTCTGTGATAGATTTAATTTTAAATTATTTTTGAATATTCACGCTAAAATGAATGTTTTCTATTTGATATTTAAAAAGCAAATTTTTATTATGTAATAATGCATGGTGCCTTATTTCACATGAGTGTGCACAGCTTACGATTAGTTCATGATTTTGTATGAAGTGCATGGTGTGTTATTCTTGTGTCCATATGTGTTTGTAAATAATATTATACAAATATTGTCAATTAACGCACTTATTTCATTTAATTTCACCCCCACGCTCTCACCTCTCACCTCACCTCATTTACATATGTACCACCAGCACCCTTAACAGTTGATGAATAAAGTTCTGTTGTAAGTTGTTTTTCAGTTAAACCAAAACACATTGTCCTATATCGGAAGAAAAAGCTATACGAGATTGACCGCACAATAGAACTTAATTCCCTATTAAAAGAATTTAGTGTAATATATGAAGTTAAGGTTTAACGTACAAATGTCTTATAATAACATAATTCTTACCTTTCATAACCACAAGTACACTAATGTATTATAATATAAGTTCTTGCACTGGAATATCCAAAGGTAAACACTGTCCCCGTTGATCGTACACTACTATTAATTCTCATTAAAATTATTGATCATAACAACGCTTTGCTCAACGATCGAGATGCTTCCAATGGTTGCGACTTTGTTAAGATCAAGTCCTTCAAAGGTAAAGTTTTTGATGCTTTTTGGCATGATATTTCTTTGCATGTGTGGATATATTAATATTATTATACTAAAAATATACATTATTTGGCTCATTTTAATATTAACCTATCTTATTATATCAATTAATATAATATTATTTCTGTATGTTTAATAGTTGTATTTCACTAACGATTGCGGCATTGGAAGCATAACATTCTATGTGCGTTAATAAAATTATTCATTATAGCCAAAATTAAATTGAAACACTAAATATTTGTCCTATGTATATCGTAGATTTCGTATTTCCTTTTAAATTATAATACACTTTACCAAGACATTTTTTAAATTATTACTGTTATTATTAGAATAAAATACCATGCACTTACAGTAAAATAATAAATTTAATCACTTAGTAAGCGTTGTAAAAGCTTCTTTCGCATGCATTTTCTTTTATCAATACATTTTATTTTTATATTAAATCCACATATGTATTTATAGTATTTATAAAAAATAAAAAGAGTAAGGGAAATAAATAAGGTTAAGGAAATAGAGGTATATAAGCACTGAAAATGCCTTCTTTTTCTAAAAAAATATAAATATTTATGTATTATGCCTATTTAGATACCGGGCCTATCTATCTAAAAATATTTTAAAAAGTCTGTTCAAAGCTTATGACTTAGTTTTAAATTTAATTGTTTATATATTTCAGACTATCGACAATCAAATGCTGACAAACCTTTGAAACAAAATATGAGAGTTCAAGAGTCAATAATAGATTTAAATCATTTACATCCGACTGTTCATCGTTACCATACGGCCCATCTTCGTGGCAAGCATGGAATTACGAACTACGACAATAAAACAGAAGATAATATTCATTTAAAATTCTGGACGCTACCTAAAGTCTCGTCTGGAACATATACAAAAAATCCTACAATAAAAGAAGAAAAACCATTGTACAGTCCAAAAACTAAGCATTTAGGTCCGCATTCAAATATTCCAGACCGTACAGAACACAATCTGCACACTGAAGAGTCTATAAGAATATCGCCAATAGATCCTCGTACCTCTGGTTCTTTTAAATCATCTACACCTACGAACAAAGAAACAACGATAAATTTAAATTCGAAACTTTTGTCGCCAGTTAAATCAACTATGACGAATGAAGAATTATACGCCGTTATCCATAGGAGTAAAAAGAAACTTAACATTAAAGAACCTCCTGAGAGAGCTGAATCTCCAGCATTTAGTACAATTACTGTGTCGCCACTTATTTCTGAACTTTCACATCCTAAAATTGGACAACGCTTTCCAGAAACCGGTTACTTAGATGTTAAACATAGGTCAGCAAAAGTACAAGATAAACAAACAACAAATTCTTTAGGGATAGGTTTAAGTGTTCAAAAACGAGAAACATGTGCTGATCGCTATGGACCAACACAACAGACCTCAAGATTAGATTTTAAAAAATTACTCCTACAACACAGTGTTAAGGTTAATACACTTAACGTTCAAAGTAAATCTAACAAGCTGTCTGCTGTAGAACAACTCAAACTTTCTAAAGCAAAAAACCAAATACCATTGACACCTCCGGGAAATAAATCACAAATTAATATTCTAGACTTAAGCGGATCACCGAAAACTTATAACCATAGAAAGTCTATGAAATCGAACAACCAACCGATGTCTCCCGGTCGAACCAGCGGATTAGTAAGAGATCATAAAAACACATCTAAAATCCTTTTATCCCCAAAATCCCAATGGCGTTTCGCTAGTCCAAGATCTGATGTACTGTCTACTCCTATTCCGGAAGCGAATAATGAGGATGAAATATCAAATAGTTCTGGTGAAAAATGTGAAATAGCATCCGTAAGCCCACCGTCGAAAACAGTTCCTATTATGACTAATCAGCATTTTGGAGCACGAAGATCACTCATACCTATAAGTGAATATAACTTAGATGAAGAGCACCCTAATATATCCCTAGATCAAGGTATTTTTCCTATTGATACCGATTTTCCAAGTTCGCATGGTTTATCTAGGTCAGAAATAACTCAAGCAAAAAGAGCTGAATTTTTCAAAAGCACTCAAGAAAGTCCACCACAATTGTTATCTTTTAGAAAATCCCCATCAAATTTAGGATTAGTATTAAGGAATAAAACATCTCCAGAAAGGGAAAAGTCTTCGCCTAGTACTTTAGAAACTGCCTTATGATAGAGTCTAAGTCGATTGCAATAGAAACATGTGTCGAAGCCGGTGCTTTTTGGATTTGTTCAATTGTAAATACAAATATGAAATGAAAGAAGCTTTAATCTAGTCTTTTCTTGCTTAGAGTGCCATTGATTTGGCAACCATATTGTACATCCAGTGTTCATTACTTATGAGCTATATTTTTGTTTCACGTGTATTTGTTTCTTTGCGCTTTAATTTTAATTGCTCTATTTGGGGCCAATCTTAGTTTATGAAGTTAAGATAAGTGTAGTTACATAATATTATGTAAGTATTTATTTTATACATATAGTAATTTTGATTTTTGGGTTTTTAAGTTATTAAAAAATTTAATTAAATGTTTTGAACAATTTTAAGTGTATTTTTTTCAAAAAATTTTTGGAATGGTACCTTATATATGTTGTGGTACCTTATATATATTTCTACCTAGTTACCTACTTGTTATTTCAATCTTATTCTTAGGAAATAAAATTAAACTCTTTCCGTCCTAAAAACTTTTCTTTAAGTCACATTCAATTACCCATATAAAAAGTCATAATGACAGGGTTTGTTTATGTTTATACTCTTAAATTCCTCATCACAAGATCATTCTTCATACTTTCCATTGAAATAATTTACAATAATCTATTGAAATATCAATGAAGTGCTACTCAATGGCAAGTTCTACCAGTTCAATAAGCGCTAAAGATTGTTCAGTGAAGCTTCGAATACTTATTTTGGTAGTAAATACAGCCAATCTTATAAATGAACGATCGACACCAACTATAAATATATCTCACGCCCTTATTGCCCCTACGGCGATATTTACAACATACATTTTTATATGCAGCTTTGTGTGTGCTGCGATCCGTTACCATTATGCGTCTTTGTTTTTACAAATTTATGGCCTAATTGCCTGTTGTAGTGCACAAATATGGCTATCGTTTATAGTCTTTAATGGATTAAAAACAACCACGCTACCTAAACAAAACGCCGCGCTAGTTCTAGATGGAGTTCTACCAATGATCTGTGCGTTATTGCTGCTTGTAGACCTTACAGAAGTTTTATTTTCTAACCGCTCGTTAACACCTCCACCATCACCTTCATCAAGTGACTCCAGGTCGTCACCAACAGTAAACAATTAAAGAATATATTTAATATAGTTCATTAAAAAATTTGAAATTTGTGTTGCATTATTTATTATATTGGGTATGAAATTATTTTTAATATTATTTATTTAAGTAGGCAATAATTGTGAAATCCCATTTGTGAAAGCTGTTATATTTGAAGTACCATTTCGTTGGGTTGCACCATGTATTGAATCGCGATTAAATTAAGTTACCTGTACGTGCAGTTCAATCACGGCTACATGAGCAGCTTCATTCGAAGTGGTTTTTTTCGGGTTGAAACTCGATTTGAACTAGCAGCTTTAATATCATTTTTTTTTTATTTAACCATAAATGTATATTTTTCTGATTTTTTCTGAAGATATACTACCTGTAGATGCTAGTTGCCAAATTTCATAATTCTATGTCATACGAGGGGTGATCCAAAAGTAATGATAATCGGTTATTGCTAGTATACATAAAAATCCAAAAAAATTTTTTGCTTGATTACCATACAATTACCTACTTTAGCCTAAAAAAATCATGTAAATAGACCACGATTTCCGGGAGGTACATGAGTGTCCATCAAAGCTCGTAATTTTTGTTGAGAGGCGAGCTACTCTCGCTTTCTTATTTTGACGGTTTATCATTACTTCTGGAACACCCCTCGTACATAGTAGTAACCTATTAATTTTGATTCCCTTTAGTGTTGAAATATGCCTATTTTGGGATATTAGTGGTCATATTTTTTTTAAAGTAAATGTAGAAATACGTTTATTCAGGAAATCATGGGTCATAAATCTGAATATATGGTTTGAACACTTGATATCTTCAAGCGTTCTTGTGATAAAGGCTCTTGTAAGGACAAGGTTTTATAATTATATCTTCAATGAAAAAAATATTTAAGCTTTTTCTTATTACATGGTTAGCAGTTCCACTTGATTTTGAGACTACATGTTGAGTTCAGAACTCAATGCCACACTTTGTTGTGCCTGAAATTAATAATTGACCTGTTTGAGGATTAAAGCAATTATTATTGCATTCACAGTCAGATGCATTCACAGTCAGATGTTGTGAAAAAAATGATTTATCACCACGTTTTAGTTAACCATTTAAAGATTTAAAAAAATAATATACAAAGTTTAATGTATTTGCTCTTTATTAATATATCAATTTCAAAAATCACTTAAACATAGAATTATTTAAACTTACTTTTCAGTCACTTATAACTTCACCAAGTAAAAATTTTACACTATTTGTTCATTGGAGGTCCATTCATCAAAGGTGGTCTCATTTGCCCCATAGGGCCCATCGGTCCCATTGGACCCATTATAGGACCCATCATAGGTGGCCTCATTCCCATCATAGGAGGCATTGGTCCATGTGGACCCATCATCATTGGTGGCGCCATTGGTCCTCCAGGGCCCATTGTTGGAGGCGGTATCATGCCAGGTGGGCCACCAGGAGCAGGTACTGGTGGTCTGGGTCCACCAGGACCCATCACAGATGGATCCCAAGGTGGAGGTATTGCTGCTCCCTTGTTTCCAAATGGATTCTGTGCAATTTTACCAGCTTTAAATGCCGCTGTTGTAGCGTCGATAAGATGTTGAGCTTGTTCCTCCATCCATTTCTGATAGTAAAATTTTACGTTATCTTTATGTTTCCGCCCAGTGCAATGAGTTTTTCGTACACTGGGAGAGTCATGTGTTAAATAAGTGTCACAGTAGTCACAATAATATTTAGGCATATTGGTTGTATTTGAAACACGCTAACACTTTATAGATCACGCCAAGCTACATGCACGCATCATTCTCGATTATTTCATTAATATTAGTGTCACTGTCACTGTCATTGTTAGTGTCAATATTCTTAAATTGCCAGACTGGTATCCAATTATCGAACATCAATCTAATATTTATTAACTTTAACTGTTAAAAATAGAAAGCAGAAGATAGAATATCTTGAAACTATGACCTCATAAACCACGCATCATCGTGCGGCGACGTAATATGGGACGCTTCCATGCAAGAGCATGCCAAAAATGGTTATTTTGACCATTTTTGGCATGCTCTAAGTCGTAATTTCAAAGTTCTGTTGATTGTTCTATCTTCTACAATAGACTACCTTATCAGTACAATAAGACCTTCAAACAATATACTTGGAAATTTCCGTATTTTCAATACTGCAATATTTAAGCATTAGTTTCTTAATAAATTTCTGTAGTAATTATATTATACATTTTTATAAAGCTTCTTTAAAAAATTTAATTTGTTTATAATAAATTATTGTAAATTATGTTTAAAAACATATCTTAAAATTTTTAGAAATGTTATATTTTAACATGTTCATATTTTTATTTGGAGTTTTCACTGTTGCCGCTGGCTACCGCTGCCAAGAAAACTACAACAATTCAAGAATAAGAGAAAAAAACTGCGCATATTTGCGCCATTTTGATTTAGAGAAAAAAAGCCAAAATGTCAATTTTTGATATTTCATGAATATTGCTTTTTTAAAATAATTGGCATCCTATTTAGTTCTTTTTTGTTCTATAAGTTAAAAAAAATCAGAATGCTTATTTTAACATGGAAAATAATAATGTCTATTTTTGAAAGAGCAAATTTCTTTGCAACATTGCAAGAAGCTCATCTGAATACTTTTGGAGAACGTGGCAGGCCCTCGAAGAATATTGACTTTGGTTTGTGCATAATTCTTAATGAAAATGATGAAGTTTCTATTGTAAATATTGTAAGAAGTAGACATGAAGAAGGTAAAAGAGATATACTACAAAAAATCTTAATAAATCCAAACGATATAACTTTTTTTGTATCCATGTAGAAGCTTTGAATATTTACATTGAAACAGACTTGTCAAAATCTCAATATTTCAGAAATTGTCTAGCTAACAAAAACTTGACAGCCTTTCCATTTCAATATAGATTGAAAATTTGGGTGAAGCTAAAAAGGCGTGTAACCACATACACTGTGACTCGAATATTACAGATAGAGAGAGGGCTGTGATGGCTGATTTTGCCTAAGTGCATACAACAAGGTATTACCTGAAGAAAATAAAGAGATTTCTGATGCTTATTTATTTATAGTTTCCCTTGTGCCATTGAGACTTTTCACTGAAGATAGTAGTATCTTTTTTATGGCAAAACGCTACTTGTTCTTCAGTAATATATTGTAGACCAATTTCTATAGAATTGGCTATAGAAACTTCTCAGGAAACAAACATTTAATGTTTTGATAATTGATTTGATTTTGATGCGAAAATTGTCGCATTTATTAGAGAAATATTGAGTTATTTTACATCTGTCTAGGTCAGTGGTTCCCAACCAGTGGTCAGTGGTCTGCAGAAGCCTAAATATGGTCCGCGAGCGATTTCAATTTTATGGAAGGATGGTGAGGCGAAGTTTCTATTTGATTATCACTGTTTAATTTTTATTATACCTATATGCATAGTGGTTCCTGCTACCAAGAATGATATAAAAGTGGTCCTTGATCAAGAAAAGGTTGGGAACCCCTGGTCTAGGTAAACCTTAACTGCGCGCACATTCCAAGCGTAATTTTTTCCCATATAAATTCCGATACCGCAGAATTCTGGGTTAAAACACATCACATCACATCATCTATCATTAAAAATTGGAAGCACTCCGTGGCTGCTTGAGAAGGTGTCAACTTACATTGAAAAATTTAGAATTCTACTATCTAAGCTTATGTTACGATCATACAGTCTGGAGTTTTTTCTGTCATCATACAAATAATAATTTACAAACAATATCTAACCACAAAACATTAAAAACTAGAGATTTAGTCAATTCAATAAAACAGTTGCTGTAAGAATTATTTTATACTAGCAAATTTGTCGAACTAAGTACTTTAAATTGATATAACCTTTTTATTTATTAATCTATTGTAATAAAACAAACTTTATATGTTAAGGAAAGCTTGTCTTTAAACTGCATTTAAATTGGTTGAGCTAAATCTAAGACCAGCGTGAACAAAAGCAAAGACAAAGAGACAAAAAAAAAAAACATTGTATTGGAAAAATTTAAAAAAATTAAATCATTGTACTGCATTAATTAAGGCCCCTAATAAAAAAAAATCTTGAATATCTTCCACCGATCAGTTAGGATATTATTATTTTGATGGGATATTATTATTTTGATATTAGATTGTTGATAAAACAGGTGTTTTATCAATCATTTAATTTCTTAAAATTAAACAATTGATATGCTTAGTTTACTCTTTGTTTTTATTGATTTGATTTTATGTTACAGAACGTACAACGTGCAAATATTATTTGTCACATTCAACTTGCTTAAATGTCAATAAAGATACAAAAGTAATGCGGCGTGCATGTATTGCTCCGTGTTATTTTTTGGTTATAACGTAAAAGCACATATATATTTGTGACTTTTTAAAATATTATTCACGTTTAGGAAACAAATTTAATTATAAATATGCCTGATATGAAATACATTTTAGTTACGGGCGGTGTTATTAGTGGTGTTGGAAAAGGTGTCATCGCAAGTTCTTTTGGCACGATACTCAAAAGCTGCGGAATTGATGTTACTTCAATTAAAATTGATCCCTACATTAATATAGACGCTGGCACATTTTCACCTTATGAACATGGTAAGATTTGGCTTATATCTAGATAAATTTAAAGTTTATTGACTTACGATTTTATTTGTCTACAACTCTAATTATTTTTAGGTGAAGTTTACGTGCTTGATGATGGTGGAGAAGTGGACCTTGATCTAGGTAACTACGAGCGTTTCCTTGACATAACTCTTCATAAAGATAACAATATTACCACTGGCAAAATATATCAGCAAGTAATAGAACGCGAGCGACGTGGAGATTACCTGGGGAAAACAGTACAAGGTATATACATTGTACACATATATGTTTTTTAGCTACAAGCTGTACCTCACATATAACATAGCATCCTCTGTGTAGGATAGACCAAGGAAATCTAATATTAAGACAATCTATTCTGCACTTTTCACTCAATTTACAAGACATGTAGTGAAATAAAACACCTCACTTTATTTTGGTAACCAGGGTGACGAAAGAAAATAATTGTTTCCCTTTGAGTAGGAATATAACTCACAATTATACTCAGATTCTGTGCTGCTGCATTACAGCATTCTTAAATGACTCATGGGCTATTTGCATTAGTTGGAGGGAATCTGGGAATCCAGTGTTTAGACTCTGTTCCCATTAAAATATTTCTGTTCCCCATTTTTTGGCAAACTCTGGAGGCATTGCATGTTAAGTGGCATAGAACTCAATGCCACTATCTATTTAATAATGTAAAAAGCTTAATCATTTAAAATATTATTAACATTTATTTTATCTATGATTTAGTGATTCCACATATTACTGATGCTATACAAGAATGGGTTCAAAGAGTAGCACATGTACCTGTCACACCAGAAAATACTCCACCAAGAGTTTGTATAGTGGAACTTGGTGGTACTATAGGTGATATAGAGGGCATGTCATTTGTTGAAGCATTTAGACAATTTCAATTTAGGGTAAAAAAGGAAAATTTTTGCTGTGCACATGTTTCCTTAATACCAATGGTAAGTTTTTTTTTTTTTGCTTCATACTCAATTGTTTTAGCCACATACTATATCATACATACTATACATACATACATACTATATCCGACAGCAGAGTACGAGAAGGGACCCTGGTGTTAAGGCACCATATTCCCCACTTTCCACCAAATTTTTGAGACATTGCATATTGAGTCAAATATGCAATGTCTCCAAATTATAACTTAAACTCATGGAGTTGAGATAGTCAAAAATTTTAATAATTCTTTTCCCTGTGTTTGCTTCAACTGTTTACAGTCAGGGCAGCTGTACCATTCTGTTTAATACTTATATAATCATGTAACACTATGAAAATGGATGTTATAAAATGAAAGACTTGTGTTGTTTACTTGGAATAGTCAAAATTGATATATTTGCAGTAGTCAGCTATATCTTTTTTTTAAGACACTTGCTTATTTCATCTGCCCACCCAAATTGATATTGTGTGTTGAGTGGCCTACCACTTGACAAAATATGTCATTAAGGTCAAACTTCATAAGTTTAGTAAGATTCATAAGTCAGAGAGATCAAACTCACAACATTTTCATACAGCTTCTATACAAATGTAAGCTATACTTTTTTATGTGAATATACTGAAATAAAAAATTATATTAAGGTTGTTGCTAGTAGGACAGAATAATATAGAAATATACAAATATATTGGTTCACTTATGGTTTTTATTTATTATTATTTTTAGCTTTTTGTGGGAAACAGTTCTGCATATAGTAGGATAGGTAGATGATTATGACACTCCATACCCCAGGCACTGCTCAATTTTGAGATTTTGTCTGTGGAATGACAGAATTCAATTCTGCGCTTTGTCTTAATAACAGAGCCAGAAACAGAGAAAGATTAAATAAAAATCCCTTGAGTGGGAACCGAACCCAAACTGTTGTGTATTCAGTAAGGCCACGGCTTTAAAAATGTTATCAAAACATGGATTTGTTTTTTTATCTTTTAGCCTAAGGCAACAGGAGAACCTAAAACTAAGCCAACACAATCGTCTGTTCGTGAACTCAGAGGTCTAGGACTATCACCTGACTTAATATTATGTCGTTCAGAAAAGCCCATCAATCACAATGTTAAGGAGAAAATATCTAATTTCTGTCATGTCGCACCAGAACAGGTATGTTAAATATTAAAAATTATTTTTCAAATTTAAACATTAAAATCTTCCAGAAGTTTGTATCTATTTCTTTAAATATTGATATATCTACACCATAATTAGTGTGGATTCACATTTACAAATGTAAAAAAATATTTTTGTTTTTAATAAGGTTAGAAAGTAACTTTAGCTTTTTATTCATTTTTATTTTACTTCAAACTAATTTATATATTTGTGAAAGAGCTAAATTTTATTCAAAAGCTTTAAATATTTTTTTTTATATTTGAGAAAGTTTTACATGGCATGTCTTATTTATTAAAATATTCTTTAAATTTATATATATTACATTTTATTATGTCCATAACTCAATTATTTTAATTTAAATTACTCTATTATAAATAAACATTTATTTATAGTATTATTATAGTTACACGCGATGTGATCATAGCACGGTGGCACAAAGGTGTGGGTTTGATTCCCATTCGGGAAATAGAATATCGGATATTTTTAATTCCTCACTCTGGTAAAAAAGCAAGAGCGTGACGTTGACCTCCGCCTCTCAACATGCAATGGCTTGAGAATTCGGAAATTGTGGGAAGTGTCTAAATTAGAATGTTTCCAGGTTCCTTAAGTGACGTGACATGACATGACCACGTGAAGCTAAAAAAATTACACATTATTTATTATTATCTTTCATAGTTTTATTTTAAATTGTGTTTTATTCATAGGTAATATGTGTCCATGACCTGACATCAGTGTACCATGTGCCATTACTAATGGAGGCTCAAGGTGTGGTTCAGTATTTAAATGAAAGACTTCAACTAAATATAGCTATGCCTCGTCCATCACGGTATGTTCGTATTTTGAAACAAACTGTCTTTTAGTAATATTTCCTAATTATTGCAATAATTCTTAAACTATATGCAATATTACATTATTATTATTATATTATAATAAAGCAAAAGAGTTTGTTAGCTGTTAAATATATGTAAGGACATTGTATTGCAAAAATATTAAACATAATTCATTCTGAAAAAAGGCTGCGACACCGTATAATCTATTTTTTATAAATAAGTCACAATACAGCAGTTTGTGACAAAAATAATTTAAAAATTGCATAGTGATATTTAACTGCTTTTTATTTAACATTCATATTAAAAATTACGACCTAAAATTGTTCTACGGTTAAGGAAATTTAAAGAAGGTAAGCTTTGGCTTTTACAGCATGTAATTTTCGATAAAATGTAAATAATTCAACGCTCTGTTTACGGCCGCAAGCCCAGGCTCGAGTCCCGCGGGGGCGCCCTTACCTCCGATCCTCTCAAGCAGTTGTTACTCTTTCTCATAATTATGAATACAAGTTGTTCATGATTGAATGTACAAATGATACAATCAATTAACAAACGCTGCGTAATAAAAAAAATGGTAAGCAGGCGGAGCCGCGAGTGGGTCGCTAGTGTAACTATTTAATTTTCGAAGTTGTTGCAACTGCGTAGTAGCTTAAGTAAAACGGCACAAGTTTCTCGCAAATACTACAATGACTTTAAAATTACTTCCTTATTAGAATAATATTAGCATACATGTTTAATTTAGTTCTTAATCATGTAAAACCTGACCGAGTTAACCTTGTTGTTGATTTGTAAAATTAATGTTGATTCTTAAACACTTATACAACAAATTAAAAATAATATGCTAGCAATCAGAGCTTGTTGATTTATTATCTATATGGGGGACAAACAAAAATAATATTATTTATCAATATAATTTTTAAGATAAATCTTTTATAAATAATCGGGATTTACAAATAAAAGTCAGTTTATTAATTCGTTATTAGTTTTCATAAAAATTATAAAAATAAAATTATTTATAACAAATGCATAGCATGTAAATCTTAAGTGAAAAGGATTTCATAGTTGATTATCTACGTCCCTGAAATACTTTAAATTTGATTTGTTTGTGGTAACAAAACCAAATTTATTTTTGTAGTATAGACTATATAGCTTCGGAGATGATATGGATAATAGCGTGGTTATTTCAGATATTAATATGAGTGCCCATTTATTATTGTTATTATATTTACCGATATTATTATTTCAAGCCCAGCAAAGAAAAATATTTTTAGAAGATGTATAAAAACTATAAATATCTGAATGTAGCTAGAATCGACCTCATGTTAATTGCAAACCGTCTAAACGCTTTCACCAATCGTACAACTTTCAAATATTAATTATACGATTTCAAAAATAGAAGCATGAAATTTATTAAATTGAGGTTCTTTATGTAATATCTTAAAATAAATAGTTGAAATATCACTTATTTGGTGTCGAATGAAAGATGACACAACGTTTTTAAAATATTTGGTTAAAAAAATATACTGTATATATTAAAAAGTTTCGGTTTTGGCCGAACCTGAGTGTAAAGCCGAAGTTTCGGTTTCGGCTAAAAACTTTGTTTCGGTTGGACACTAATTCTTAGTGAATGGAAAAAAAATTATTTCGTAAAAGCAAATAAAGCTGGGCATGTATGGTACACACATGCCATGTTTTCTGAATTAAATACTCAAGATCTTTTGTTTCTTTCATTAGGTTTATGCAAAAATGGCGAAATCTGGCAAAAAAAGTAGACAATCTACGTAAAGAAGTGAATATATCACTTGTTGGTAAATATACAAAATTAGAAGATAGCTACGCAAGTGTAACTAAAGCTTTACAACACGCGTCTATAGCTGCTGGCTGCAAATTGAATTTAACTTACATTGAAGCGGTCAACTTAGAGAAACAAACCAAAATTGATGATCCCGTGGGATACCATAAAGCTTGGCAGGACCTTTGTAAAAGCGAGTATGTACATTGTTTGTTTTATGTATGTCTATGATATTGTTATTATTAAAAATAGTATAATAGTTCCTATTTCAGTACTATTATTTTTTATAATAATTAAGACGTAAGGTATGGCTTATAAAATATATATTTTAAATGTTTCAGTGGTGTTATAGTCCCGGGTGGTTTCGGTCAACGAGGCATTGAAGGCAAGATAGAAGCTTGCCAATGGTGTAGAGAAACACAAAAACCCATGCTAGGTATATGCCTTGGTCTTCAATCGGCTGTTATTGAGTTTGCTAGAAATGTTCTCGGCTTGAGAGGTGCTAACAGCACAGAGGTCAACCCCGACTGTGAAGATAAGTTGGTCATTGATATGCCCGAACACCATCCTGGTAATCTTGGTGGTACTATGAGGTTAGGGAAAAGGAAAACTTATTTGGAACCCAGTATTGTGTGTAAGTATATTATTTCTGTTACAAAATTTCTAAATTGTATTTTTTTTACAAAAATAGAGAAAGCAATGAAAATAACTTCATACGCATAAAAAAATTTAGATGTCAAAGCAATATTCTTGTATTGATGAGGTTGTCGTGGCCCAGCGCGGCACAAGCGTGGAACTGTAAACCCGACGTTCCATTCGCGGGATTGTTGCTTCCAGCAAAGCTGTACAAGAAGGACGAGATCGAGGAGCGTCACCGGCACCGCTACGAGGTGAACCCGGAGTACATCGAGCGGCTGCAGGCGGGCGGCCTGCGCTTCGTGGGCCGCGACGCCTCGCGCACGCGCATGGAGGTGGCGCTGGTGGACGCGCACCCCTACTACGTGTCCGTGCAGTTCCACCCCGAGTACCTGTCGCGCCCGCTGTCGCCCAGCCCGCCCTTCTTAGGGTCAGTTTCACTCATAGGTTAAGATATCGGGATACAGTACAAAAGTAAAAATAATATTACATTAGTATTGTATTCTTAAACATGTGCAAAATTTTTATAAATATATTTAAAAATTTTGTTACATTCATAAGAATGTAATACTTTTTAGAATAGTGAGATACAAAAAAAAATTGTCAAAATAAATTGATAAAATATCCTGTAAATGTTGAGGCCTGATGCGAGGGTTTTGATTTCGATTCCCACTCGGAGGAATTACCTTTTATCCTCGCCCTGACAAACCGCGAAGTTGAATTCCACCACTAAACACCCAATATGACATAAATTGAGCGGGCAATGAGATGTCATAACACTTGGCTTACTAGGATACAGCTCAAATAAGCTAAAAAGATGCATGCTTAAAAGGATCAGTTTCACTATATAGTTATAGTATTTCTTACCTGTTACGATTGCCAATATATAACAAAACCGAGCAAGCGCGAGTCTGGGTTGCCCACTGACTCGCCTATCTCCAATTTTTGTAAAGTACAACAATTGGAGATCTCGATCTTTTTCTGAAAGTCAAGCTTAGCTTAGCTAGAGCCCTTTCATCTGATACCTCACTGAAGTAACGCCTTTAAAACCAAATTTTGTCCCCCTTTTAAGGCTATTATTTTTTAGAATTTAACAATACATGTATAGTTTTTAGATTTTTTCCTGAACTAGTACTATCTGTAAATGCTGGCTGCCTAATTTCATAATTCTAAGTCAACCGGAAGTACCCTATGAATTTTGATTCTTTGTATAGTGTCGAAAAAAACGGCATATTTTTTGGATATAAACGGCCATATGGTTTTAAGTTAAACTTGATATCTCCAAACGCTCCTGAGATAAAGGATCTTGATAGACATACAGACAGACAACACAGTGGTCTTATAAGGGTTAAAAGGTACGGAACCCGAAAAATTAAACTTTTGTAGGAATTTGATCATGAATGTTCATCGTGTCAAGTGGAATATATGTACATCTAATTAATAATAAATTGTCTTATCACATAAATTTATTTCTTTTTCATAGGCTTATATTGGCTTCTCTTGGAAAACTGAAAAGCTATATGTCAAAAGGATGCCGTTTCAGCCCCCGGAATCAATCGGATGTGAGCTCAGGTATGTTTTCAGTAAACAATTCATTCTAATAATTCTATAATATACATATATAACATTTTTGTTATTTATTTAATTAGATATTTAATTATCATATTGAAATTGCTTTATTTAATATTAAAATGTTTAAAAAAAAAATGTTATTTAATATACATTCATAATTAAATCAATGTTGATAATAAAAAATATATTTGTACAATTCCTTGGACATCTCATATTTTGTTTTACAATTTTATTATTATAACAGTATTTGACTGTAAACGGGACTGTTATTACGGGTTCGATTCCCTCTCGGAGGAATTCATTATTATATTGAAAATAATTGTCTATTTTCATTTTCTCGCTTTGGTAACAAGGCACAGTTGATTTCCACGGTGTCTCGAAAATTGAACATTGCGTGGGGAGCATATTGTCTTTACATTGGGTTCCCTTTGCCTACCCTGCTGTGGTACAGTGTGATGTTTAAAATAATTATATATTTTATTTCTTTTCAGATGATGAGGATATTTTAGAGGACACACCTAGTTGTCCTGTAATTGACGAAACAAGTGTAACAGAAAATGGAAATGCATTAAATGGAGTACATTAAGTATTCAATGATTTATGTCGCCGCTAATATTTTATGGCTTAGTGTTGTTTGTGTCTGTCAGATATAAATACAGAAAATTGTTTTGATTCTAGAATGTGTTAAATTTTAAGCATAAAAAAGGATCTACATAGCTACATACAGTGTTATAGTTCTTTTTGATTAGTTAAAATATAGTAAGTAGATGATGTCATTACGCAGCGGCATAGCGTCTAATTGTAAACGCGACAGTGGTTGGTTCGATCCCTACCAGAGAAAATGAATTATTTTTATTTTATAAAGATAAGATAAAGCGTGGGGCAACAAATGAAGCTATAGTTATTATATATTTTTTTAACTGCCATTTCTATATATTTATATCATATTGAAATTGCTTTATTTAATATTTAAAGTTTTCAATATTTACTTAAATAAATAAAGTAGTATAGACCGTTTAGATAACATCAAACTTATTTCAACCATGATCTTTATTGTATGCTAAGCTATGATATATTATATATATATATATATATATATATATATATATATATATATATTTGTGACTATCTTCTATCAGAACCACGTGATGTCTCTTAGCATTTTTAACTCCTCCAGGTATAAGACTAAAACTCCTCTATTTCACAATCACATATATTTATTTTCAAAGAAGCTTATTTTTTTAAATGTTAATAAACTACCGATATATGTTATCTTATTTTATTTTAAAATAATAATAACCATACCAAAAATGTTTACGTAGAAAGGTTTCAGATTGTTTTTGACTGGTATAGATATAATAAAAGGAGTAATCTTGTAAAAACATATTGATACTATTAGTACATGAACATTATTTAATGTACGTTGTCCTCGGACTACGGATTAGTAGGATTTTCTTCAAGATGAACCCGACGATCTTTGCGGTCTTTGAAGAAAAAAAATACATGTGATAGCTTATCGCGCTCCTTTTGATATTTCCTGATTTAAACCCCCCTTTTCGCGCCTCACGTGGTTAATAGATGGCCCTTTACAATTTGTATGAATTATATACCTTTTTAAAACTTATATGAATATAAATAATTAGATAATGCATAAATCAACGATTACATCTTTTATATATATCTTCATGAGATTATTCAATATTATTAACAAGTTCATAAGTTTACTAATGTTAAACGTAACTAGTCAAAATTACAATACAAAAGTACTTATGTAATGCATAATAAATAACAATTTTGCAAAATGGTGATTAGCTATTAGCGTATATATATATATATATATATATATATATAAATAAATGTATGTATTATGCTCTGGATATTATCATTAATATTTATTGTGAGAGTAGGTTAACCAACCGTCATTATTACCTATTGCTATAAGCGCAGAACCCTACAAATAAAGCAGGCCGAGATGCTAATTTTGAGGCCGTCCCAATGTAAACGGGACGGTTGTGGGTTCGATTACTACTCGATGAAAATTAAAATAAAGCAATCGTACTGCTAATTGTCATAAAAAATATATGCAAGTCGTCTTATCAACGTTTACGCCTCTTACGGGTGTATAGTTTAAGTGCTCTTGGATTCTAATGTTTCCCAGTGACAGCTGTGTAAACAATATTGTGTTGTCTAACAACATAATTGGGATTAAAGTGTCCTTATAGTTTGTAGAAATTATTTTTTTATTTTCAACATTTTTTAAAGTTAATACTTAATTAGAAAACGTATAAAAATTTGAACGTAGCGGGACTCGAACCCG
>DWAN01000411.1:0-24477 GCA_018230445.1 Heliconius hewitsoni | reverse complement strand
GAAGAAATGGAAATATAAATTTAAGTAAATATTTCATCTCCTCCTGTGGGGATCGAACCTACAATCAGTCGGTTTTACAGACACACTTCGTCTCACTGCGCCAAGACTAGTCTTCTATATTTTAGTATATAAACAACACCACACATCGCCTAACAACTTCTGACATAAATGTACCACTAATATATGTAATGTTTTTCCATGATTACAATTTTAATGGATAACATTGAAACATTTTTTTTTAGGCAACGTATAATTTTTTTACATATAATACGTTTAAACGTATATAAACAATTTTCATGTTTGTAATTATTTTATTTTTTTCAGATATAAAATCAACAGGTGTAAAAAGGGCGGGTGACGGACGGCTGCCGGGCGCGTCGCCTTCCAAGCAACCCAAACAATTGATGCACTAACGTTCATTTCAATCACCATTCTATGGTTTTACTTAGAGTTTGTTAGTGAGGGGCCATCCATAGATCATGTTACACAAATATTAAGATTTTAGAATCCCTTCCCTGACCTAAAAGTGACCAGCTGTTACCAGCAGCTGGTCACTTTTATAAGAGCTCTCTCGTGAGTAGAGAACACATTTTACATCTAGTTATAATTAAACTAAAACAACAGTCCAAAAATTCTGTTTACATAAAATATTTTGAAATGTTATGTTACGAAAATTAGTTTATGTGATAATAATAATTCGTGGAGGGCCCCTAATGTATCGACTATTGACACCTCGTGCTTATAGCACGCTTTTATTGTATACATTTCACAAATAGAATTATATTTTCAAATATTGTTGTAAATCTTGGACGACGTTCGCGTGTGACGTGTTCAATTGATTAGACATAGATTGACTACTTTTATTGTTAAAACGCAATAAGTGACTGATAGGATGTTGTGTAAGTATTCATTTAAATAGAGTAAGTGCAAAATTATATCTGTTATGTAAAATATCTTGCTGAGAATAAACAGGATTTTTTAGAAAATGTTGGTTTTTTTTAATATTTAAATTTATTTAGAAAATGGAAACAAAAGACCAATAGTAGTTGTAACTTTGGTATATTTAAATATAGCATATTTATCTTATATATAAAAATAGGTTTTTAAAATACGTTTTTAACGAAACCCTAATAAATATCTTAAGCAGAAAGGACTGGGGAAATAAAAATTGATATTGCATTTGGCTTTTAATACTTAATTACATATTATTATTGAGTACACTATACATTTTATTTTCTTGCTATAAAATGCTATCTATTCAAAACTCCGGTAGGCATTCCAAAAAAAAAAAGAAAATTACAAATAATTTACATAATATAACTTTCGTTTTATAGAAAATTTCCTATGTTCAAAGTCATGCAGTTTATCATGATATTAAAGCGGTATCACTAAATGTATTTTTGGACAAAGTTAATTTTTTATTGTTGATATAAGTTTTCGAACCCACTCGGTCACTGCCGCGTTGTTACTGAAACAATAAATAATTTGGTTATTTTTAATTGTATACAGTCCGCGAGGTGTAAGCTGAGCTTTGCATTTGTGTGTGTTAACTAAATGTTCACGTATTTTATAATATGGGAGCGGGAGCAGTGTCAGATAATCAAATCATTAATTTATTTTTGTGTTCGATATACAAAAATGAATGTGACCCAGTAGTAAAAACGAATTAAAACATCGTGGATACAACGATATGAAATGCATCTTCATGTACGGTTTTTTATTAATTTTTTTTATATTTTTACTGATTACTCACACAAATGCAAAGCTTAGATGAAGCCTTGCGAACTGAATAATATGTTTAAAGAAAATGTTGATGAAATGTTACATGAAAATGTAATGTTGATTTATAGACACCTTCCACACTTCCCGCTGTATCTAAATCCGTGACAACGTGTTGAGCTGCGGAATTCAACGCCGCGCTTTGTTTCATTACCAGGGTGAAGAAATGATACGTAATATAAAATATTGCAGTCTCCGGATGGGATTCGAACCCACAACCAACGTATACAATCACACATTTTCAACTGCGCCATGAGAGCCTACAAATGAGCAATCACAATGATATATTTTTTTGTTTCTATGTATATGAATAGATAAGGAAGAAAACTACATGACATGCGCAAAATAAAAATCATCTAATTGTTTTTCTTTATCCAAAATTGCTGAAAAATAATAATTTTCCAACATTTTTTCTGTTTAGTTCCATGTCAGAGGAATCATTTAAATACAAGTTCCGCTATTGGGACTCGAACTCGCAACACGTTTTGGCTGAGACATAATTCAACACCACTCGACGACAAAGGCGAGGTTTTTTTTTACAAGGACATATTTTCAAACACATATATCAATGTTTACACAATTTCTAAACACATATATACATCAATGTTTGAATGTTTTGATTTTTACAGGGTTTACCAGTGACGTGGTGCCGAACAGTTTATACCATCCGATGACGATGTTGGAGAGGTTAAGGTCTTCCAGCATGATTTGCGCCACCCCCATAAACACTTTCTTACCCTCGATACGACCATAATCTCCCCACACGGTCACCTGTTCACAAATAGAAAAAAAATCAAATCAGCCCGTCTTTTGTTTTGGTGCCAGAGCGAAAAAAAAAAATATAATAATTCATTCCATCGTCGAACCCACGACTGCCGCGTTCTACAATCACATGCTTGTGCTCCTGCGCCACGACGGCCTTAGACACAAACAGACTAATAAATATAAAATTTAAGATTTTTTTTTAAATTTAACTAGTGTCGATTGATCTCTTCTTCAAATAGATATGTGTTTGTAAATACAAGAAACAAAATTACGGTTAATTTTGTATCTATACGTTTTGATTGTATTTTTAGTAACACAAGCAGAAATAACTCGATATCGTAAAGGGAAATACATTAAAATATCAAGATTCTTATGGTTTAAATATTTTTTGGAATAGTTTAAATTTAAATATTACTAGCGATCCAAAGACGGCTACGCTCGCTTATTGTTATAGTTAGAGCCAAATTGTATACAATCTTTCCACTAATATGTCTATGGGCTATTCTGAGGTATAAACTCCATTATTATATAGTCTAAATCAGTTCATTAATTTTTGCGTGGAATAAACATCCGTCGTCATAAATTTTCCCATTAACAATATTTGTAGTAGGATTTAATGGCTCACCTGCAAAATGCACCCCTTAAAATTTTCCCTGAAGGTGAGTGTTTGCTGGTAGAGCGGATCCAGCGTGCGTCGCGCCGTGCTTGTCTTCGCCTTGGCAATGCACCGCTTCCCGCTCACCAGATACACCTTCACGTAGGGCGCCGGCAGCGTGCGGCTACCTTGTCTAGCTTGCAAGCCCCGTGCCCTTATCACTTCCACCTACATTATGATACTGTTAGCTTCACGTTGTATCCCGCAAACGGCAGGTTAGGCAGAGGGAACCTAGTGTTAAGACACTCCGTGCACAGTTTTCCAACAAACTCTGGAGGCGTTGTGTGTTAAGTGGCGGAACTTATTACATAGGTATTATTATATTTCATTTCGTAGAGCGGGAATCGAATCCACTATCTGTCGCGATTACAGTCACACGCTTGTGCCATTGGGCCACGACTGGCCTTATAATACGCGCTATAAAAACTTAATATATAACAATCATACATATACATTAAACAATTTAAAATAAATCTTTTGTTTGTACACAATTTTAAAATCTCTTACTTACTTCAAGGAAACCCTTTTGGTATACAATAGAGAGCTGCACGTCGCCTAACGTCGGGGCACCAAGTAGCTGTCTCCCGACGAGCTGCCCTGGGCCAAGTCCGTCAATAAAGTCTGATAATCCACCTCCTTCAGAAGACCCTGACCCTCGCATTCCAGGCGACCACCTGTACGTTGCCAATATTGTATTTGAAATTACATCGTCACCAGGTATGCCAATAATGATACATAAAATCATTTTGGAAAAAAAACGACATGTTATTCGAGCGACAATGCAAGTACTTTCCACATTAGAACATGGTTATATAAGAAAATATTGATACTTACATTTATTTTTGATACATACATTTTAAAAGCAGAGACAGACAATAAAAATATTAATGAAATAATTAGGTTTTTATTTTTATTCGTATGATAAGCATTGGTAGTATTGTGTTGGATAGAATGAGTGAAAGACCAAGTGGCGTACGTATTAAGCATATATTCGGCTTAAATGTCGACGGTCCCAAGGTCAAGTATCGAAAATGAAAATTTGCAAATTTCTTATTCAGCTGTTTTGAAGTAAAGACAGTTTTCGATTATATATACGTATAAAAACGCTTAAACAATAAAAAAAAAACAAATAGAAACTTTTAAGTAGTTCAAAAGAGCAATAAAACTTTTGCGATGTTTCACTTTCGATACTTTACCTAAGGTTTATCGATGTATTAGTAGTTGAGTATAAAAAATGCTTGAATTAACGATACTTGGAATTTCACTAATAGCAGGGCTATATCATAGTTACGGATAAAAGATTATTAAAAAAAAAGGTACGACATTGATACAGTAGTGAAGAGAGGGGCGGTAGTCTTCGGATGCAACAAATACAAATTAGGTTTTACTGATATTATTTGGAGCGGTCATCTATTAGATACTGATCGTCAGGATAACAGCGAGGAGACTATATCTAGAAGTCGAAGTTTCGAAAAAAACAGGCCCGTTAAGAGACGTAGATCAAGAACTAAGCAAATTTTCTATTCTATACACTATTTTTCATATTGTGACATTTAGGGATTTTGTTACGATTCGTGTTATTCATGTGTCGTCTATATTAGAAAAAACTACATTTTGAAAAAAACATAAAAAGCGTAGTGATTCCTCAAAATTATTGATTAGTATATAAATATAAAGTAGTTTTATTTTTATTTCGCTTACGTTTGGGTTATGGATGTGGATGTACTGTGCTATTTTTAATAATTTTTATTAATTCTGAAATGTTTACTTATTCTATTAATAATTTTTACACTTGGGAAGTTTATCAATAGCGTTATTAAAAATTTGGCGATTGCCCATTTATTTTTTATCTACTTCGTGGTATATTCTATAGATTTATAATTTAAACGTCTTATGAATCTAACTGTTAATTTAAAACTTAAAAATATTCACAAAGTAGCTTTAATTTCGTCAGTTATGAAAGTAATCACAAAAGAAAAGTAAGTAGGAAAACTATATTATTACTGTTTCTCCCAAATATTGAACATGAATAAAAAATCGGCAATATCGGTTTTTTCTTAAATTTATGTTAACGATTTGACTTTTGATATGATCCATGCAAAGCCATTTTGCATGGATCATGATAAGATTAGAACGAAATCATTCTTTCAATTGAATAGTTGAAATCAAATTATATAATATACCTACTCTCTTTTTGCAATTATTACTAAAATATACAATAATGTTACTTGTATACCTACATATTATATGTAATTATTCTAAACAGCTCATATTTATAATCTGTACGACGCAGTGTTACCACACTTGTGTAAAATTTTTGTGATACATGCATGAACTTGCGTTGGTAAGATGACTTAAAGGAATATAATTATGTAAAATAGAGATTTAAAATGTTTTAGAAAAGAAAGGTGCAAACGGTAGGCTTTCAGGCAACACTTACACCAATGACATCGTGCAGTAGTAACATTTAAGCGCTGGAGAGTCTGCAGTTATTTTGAAATGCCAAGAGCACAATCATGTAAAATTTTCGTGTATGCGTAACGTACGTGTCTTTAATGTGCAAAATTTTTATATCTGTGAGAACACGTGGAGAGACACGTGTGTAAGTGAAGTGAAAAACACCAATAAAATACATCATCATGCGTCAAGACGAAGGCATTAAGAGGGTTAGAGAGAAGTCGCGAACACATCGATGCACATAGATGTCTGCGGACGAGCGAGCGAGCGACTTACGAGGATCCCTCCGAGCTAGATATGGAGACGAGGCTGGTGCACACCTCGTGCGAGCGCTGGAAGGAGGTGGGCCCGGAGCGCTTGCGGCGGGCGCCGCTACCGCCCCCGCCCCCGCCCTCTACACGCAACATTCAGTACCCGTCGAACATTCATGCCAATTATTCATTTGTCAAAAATCCAGGGTGCGGTGGTTTACGAACTACGCGGTACCCATACATGTTCGTTCCGTTGCATCCGGAATTTTTGCCAAGAAATTCACAATATGTACATATTTTTCTGTATTGTATTAATTTATTAACAGTAGTTTTTTACATATTATACAATTTTTCATCTCTAATCATAATCTATTCTTCTATTATTATTATATTTTAAAATGTATGGTTGAAAAGTTTAATTCATCTGAATTTAAGTCAAAATATACATAAATTTAGAAATATAAATAGAAATATATAATTTATCGTACTCGCTCGCTTATATGCCAATTACACGCACCGGTAAAAGCTCTACATAGCCGACTCTGCAAAGCGACATCGCACATCTATGAATGAGTCCTGTAGCATGCTGTGTTAATTATAGCTGTCGCCTTATTTCTAGATATAAGTCTCCTAACATTGGCTAAAGCGAACGAAGTCAACAACAGGTTAACGTATCCACGACGCGAGAACTACCGCCTCGAGGCCCACTATTGTGTCAATATCGGGCTTTTGTTAGCGTCGCCAACCTGTCGTCGTCGTTCTCGCTTGAGGCGGACGAGGCTCGTGATACTCCTGTTACCCCGCGCATTTCCCCGGGGACCACTTCCTCACTGCGTTGAACAGTAAACGAATTTTTTCCTCGTTTACCGAATCCTAACCTTCTTTTTCGTCCTGTCGATCAACACATTACTTAGTAGTTGGTGCGACTGTTTCATATTTATTCTACTTACACTTTCTTCCACCTAATATAATAAAGTTCTTTCTGCTTTGGGACAGAACTTTTCGTTACTTTATGAAAAAAAGCTATTAATAAAAACAAATATAACAATACATCAACGAATGGGTTATTTTTTAAAGGAAAATGATAATTTTTGTCATACCTGTTGCGGAGAGCTGTGATGTGGAGTTACTCTTCTTTCCCATACCAGGACCGAAATAATCTCTCGGTTCAGCCTTTAGAAGAACGTCATCAGTCGCGGGTTCTATTTCATTAGCCCCACTGAGCGCAGTATCGCTGAGGCTTCCATCTTTTTGTAAATAATAGTAATTTTTAATTAGCTACTCATACATATGTTAAGAAATGTATTTTTTTATAGAAAAAATATTTAAGCATTTTATTATGATTCATAAAATATAGTCGACGAAATGATGACATACCTGCTTTTTCATCAGGAGCGTCTGTATTACTAAGACTGCGAGTAAACTGCCCTCTTCGTGATTCCCGTCTTTCAAGAGCTTGTTGTTGACCATGATTGCGTCCATTTTCTCGGCCGCCATAGTCATTACTGGTTTTTAAATCATCAGGGTCGTCGTTGTTTTTCAAAGTCGTGCATGTTTTGTCATCATTAGCATCATCACATTCCCAGTTCGGCGCGCGATGTGGCGCAGTTGAATGTTCAGGTTGCGTAGAGACAGCATCATCAGGTGGGTATGTCGTCGCTTCGGTAGTTTTGTGATGAGTGTCATCGGGTGGTAAATGCGGGGCGACGGATGTAAGCAGACCACAGGGCGAGCCGAGGTTCGTGGGAGAAAGACCAACAGATAAAGAATTAGCCATTTTACTATAATCTTGGACTAAACGATAGGATTTAGCGACACGAAATGAAGGATCAAAAGCATGGTTATTTGATGGCATGCAACGAGGCGTGTAGGGTTTTAAGTTACCATGATATTTTGGGTCTTTTGTAAACATTTTTTCAGAAACTGTGTTTTGTTTCGATAAAGAAGTCACTGTATTAAGAATAGTTATGTTTTCATCAGGTGAAATATACTTGTATTGAGCAGATGAGCTACAAATAGAGAGAACTGATTCTGAATGACTCTTATTAATTTTAAAAAACTTACAATTTTTCTGGTTACGTCTAACATGATCTAAGTTATACTTGTTACTGATATCTTTAAATTCACGAGACTCGAATTGTTTATTTTCACAGTTTGATCTTAAATCTAGCGACAAGTAAGTTCTTTTATCAATATCTTTGATAAATGGACAAGAATGAAAACTTTTATTACTATCATCAACTCTCGGGCTAGTAGTTACACCTTGATGTACAATATATGGCTCGAGGTCTAAAGATTTTTGTTTATTATTAAATACGTGTATTGCTGTTTCAGGAATACTATCATCACTAGCGTACCCGTGATAATGATGACTATAGCTATCATTTAATAATGTATCTGAATCGTATGGTGTCGCACTGAGTCTTTCGTCTGCAGTGTTATTAATTAGAGTATCAGGTAAAGTTCTTAAGTGGTATACTTTTATATTATTTACATTTGGCGATCTCTTTTGCTTTACATTTGTTTCGTTAATTTGATGATAGTTTTCATCATATTGTTCACATGAGGCCGTTGGTCGCATTTGAACTCTCTTTTTTATAGAGGATTTGTGGAGGCGTGGTTTGGATGATTTGTATGGTTTGTATGTTTCATATTCTTGTGTACCATATGTATCTATTTTGCCAGAGAAACATACGCCTTGTTTTAAATTTTGTGGCATATGGTCAGTATTACAACTCGGTCCTTGACTTTTGGGGTTGCTAAAGTGTCCCTCGTATGTGATAGGGTGAGACGTAGTTCTAGAATAGGCACCAACTGAGCGACTGCGACCTAGTGAACGGCGGTGACGACGGATAGGATATGAATGATGTGTCTTTACAGTTGATGTGCGACGATCGTTATATTTGTCATATTCACTTTTAATATTTTCAGTAGGCGAGTCGTAACGATATTCAAGAGCAGGGTCAAAGCAATGGGAAGTGCAGTAAACGGGAAGCGATTGCATCCGGCTGGAAAGTATGGAAGCAACCAATAACGACATTGATTTTTCATGCAATTTTATTTTTTTACATAGTATAATACTTTCTATAATGAATAAGGCAAAAGTAAAAAAAAACGTTAAGCGTATATTATGAAAAGTTGATCTGTGGTTTTATGAAGTCTGAGGAGTATAATATTTATAATAAATTTAAAACTCTGAATATAATTGAAAGTTATATAAAGAAAAATTTTGAGAGAAGTTCAAAAGTTAGAGAAAAGGTTTACGAATAGGCCAAATAAAATTTAGTCTGTCACCTTAGCATCCTCGTGGGACGTGGGCGTTCAGACTGCGTGCTGAAAGCACTAGAAGTGACGGAAGCGACAGACTCCAGGTCAGAGTCTGCAGCCGTCGCGTCTGGGGAGAGGCGGCGTCGAGGAGCCCAGCCGCCGCCTCGCGCCAGCTCTGAGTCCGACAACCCAGCATAGTGTCTCTCCCACCCTAAGTAATAATGTATATATTCCAGTTATCATAGGCACGGCTCTGACAGTTTACATATTTAAAGAACAGCTTGTACAATTAACTAATTTAATTTAAACCTCAATATTTATTAGTATAAAATAATCATATATTTATAATCAAATAATCATGAAAAATAAAATAAAAAATCTTATGTTACAAATACAAAAATGAAACAAACTGTCATCTTGTCGCCATGTTAACCGGAGCTATATGTATGTCTGTATTAACTCTAATGAATGAAAAAGAGCAAATTTGTTTTTGAGTACGTATGTAGAGTGATGGTGCTTGACACTGATGCAGGGCCAAATTTAAAGATTGTTGAGCAGTAACAAATGGCGAAATGTGCCAAATTCTTGTTATAAATATTATTTATTTTATACCTAAAATGTAAAAGATTACGAAGCTATACATATATGATAAAAGCTCTCGGTTTAGTCATAAATAAGGCCCTGTTATTAGAAGGTTTGGCTAGATCTACATGTACCTAATTTTTTGTGTTCTCTAATCTAAAATTTAATATGATTTATAAATTAAGCAGTGTTTATACAATTTCTGTTTACATAATAATTTTTTTCGTTTTGTTAAAGTAGTAATAAATACTTACATATGTGATGTAATTTAAGTTTTTGGAGAAAAACTTAACAGTTTTCCAGGGTTTTTAACTATATGAATGTTGTAGTTTCGATAGTATGTATGTAGAAATGTGTTTAAAAAAAAATCAATTTGCCATTTTCTCCAAATTTTGAACACATTTGGAGATATTGTCGCCACATTTAAGATAATACTTTTATCTCATTCAAATTCAATTTCCAGTGAATTTTCTGTAAGACACCAACGCTAGGGAGCATCGGTACACCGTAGTTGTTGGCTTTGCAGATGACGAAATAGCAAGTGAGGGTATGGATGTATTGACCTTGTGGCGTGCTGCGGTAGGTAAGTGTGGCGCCAATGTGGTGCGGGGCGATCCACTTACGTTCTTCAAGATCCGCCGAGACCTGCGCGCGCATCGCCCGCTGCCCACTCTGCTGCGCCAAATAATTTGTTATAAGCAAACAGTAGAAGCAACCTTCTATGAACAAAATAAATCTTCACCTTATTTTTTAGCATATAATGTTAAATTTGTGAACTTTTGTCATACTCGTAGCAATACTAGAAATAGCAATTTTGTTTGTTTGTAAAATGATACTAAACATGGATGTATCTAAAGATATTTTTTGGGTGGAGCCTGGACTTTACCTTTGAACAGATATGTTAATGTAAATGTTGTTTTTTTTTTAATTTCCTGGGGTGGGCACCCGATTATTTTCCACCCGGTCAATGGTCAGAAATATATTATGTTCTGATTGATGTGTGGTATTAAAATTATCCAAACGACATTTATCTATAGCTAGACGAGTGAGAAGTATGTGTCGTAAGTACCTGGTGTGGTATTTGCGGTAGCTGTCGCTTCTTAGGGCTAGTGGTTGGGGTGGCGGTGGCGGAGCGCGACTGAAATCGCGGCGCGTACGCGTGTGTTGGCAGCCTCGTGTCACCGCGCTCCTCGCACACTGTAATATATTGTATGCTGCTTTCCACACTTTAGTGTTACTCTCAGTTTAATTTTTGATGTCACAAACGACCTTTGAATTTAACTTCTTAAGAACCGTTATTGTTATTGCAAATACTGAACCGAATAACTATATGTTCATTAGGTATTAGGTTTATGATAAGTGACATCAATTAATTAGTCATCAAGATAATGTAATACACAGAATACAAATAAGTGAATCAACTTACGAAGGCTGCCCTTGAAAGAGAATAATAAAAGTAGAAAAGCATGCAATTATTAATACTGTGAACTCTTTGAAATAGCGTTAATATGGAATAATGATTTATAAAGTTAGCGTGTGGGTAGAGGACGAGGTTGGAGATGCGTGAAACAAAAATGACAGGAAGGTAGAACAGTAAGTGGCAGTAAAGTGATGATCGATACGTGCAAGTCGCGACGTGTTCCGTGCGGGGTCGGTCCACTCCGCGGCCCGTCCAGGGACCGTAGCCGAACAATTCCGCGTAAACATTATTTTACAATTCGAAGCGAAACTGTAAGACTACGATCGGGAAAGAGAAACATTTGAATACATCATCAAACATACATATATTGATACGTACCAACACCAACCAGGCATTAAATAACAATATATATAGGTATATTAAGGCACTCATTATTAAATTAATATGCTCAAATTGTGTAACTGACCAAGAATAACAGAGAAATGTGTTAGAACAGTAATATTTATGGGTCCAAAGTTTATGGCATACAAACAAAGCGTCAGAAACCATTACCTTAAAAATCTATAAGTCTGAAAGGAAAAAAGATCGCTGCCAGACACCACAAACCTACATGGTTAATACCATTCATAGAACAGATATAGGGTGGCATCTTAAAAACGACACGTTTAGTGAGTGAGTTTTAAGATGTTACAGTAACACTATGTAGTACGTGGTTTTTGAGATGCTTTCAAAGGTACTATAGTTTACGTTATCAGAAGGCTAGGCTATCAGATACAGCAACATGAGCATATGTGTGGGTGATGGTGTGTGGTGTGACCTGGGTAGCGCGCCGAGGACGCGGGCGGCGACAGGGAGCGGCGCGGCGAGGTGCTGCGCCCGCCCGCGGCGGACTGCGACCGCGCCACGTACCCGCTCTACAATAACGGTCTTATTACTTTTTGTTATCATTTTCACGTATACAAGTATAATCCATTTATATAAACTATACATATTTTAGAAATTGTGACTGATCTCTATCGGAATATGCAAGATAAATGAGAAAATCTATTATTACCGATATTTGTCACTGTAAAAGAGAGCCAAAAACAATATTTTTTTAAATGTTTGTCTATTAACCTAATTGTCTGTCTGTGTGTTTGCGCTAGCTAATCTCAGAAGCGGCTTAACCGATTTCAGTACAGTTTTCACTATAGTATTTTGGCAGCTTTCCGTAACTAACATGAAGCGTTTCTTTTACTTCAATCGGTTCATAAATAGAAAGTGATATCAATTTAAAGTTTCATTAAATCTTAATGTTATACAGTAAAAAGCAACCGGTTCAACTCATGCGCATAGGGACAAACGCAGAAACTAATTCTTCTCTCTGCCCATAAAAACACGTTGAGGTTTTATATTTAAATTATATTAAATATACTAAATGCGAAAGCCACATAAACTCACTCGTTCCCTCGCCATGCCGGCTGTTCTAACACGGCCCGCTGGCGACATATCGCGTCGACTGCATCTTGTTCCTTCAATCTACGTCAATAAGGATATATTATAATTAGTCCAATACAAAGTTCATTAGAGATTGATTTAAGTGAAGTGATTTTTTTAGAGAATAACAAAAGTTACTATCAGAATTAATTACAGCACACTAACATGAATGTCACGAAATTTCATTGAACATAAAAGTTACTTATGTAAATGTGGATTATAATAATAACTTTTTTACCTCATGTGGCGGAGGCGGACTGGAGCTGGAGGCGAGGCTGGACAGTGAATGGTGTCTGCGCAGATCACACTCGCTAGGAGTGTCCGAGTCCGACAGCCGTGACGTCGACGTTGACGGCGGCGACAGGTGCTCTCCGTCTATTTCATCGTCCCGATACCGCTGCTCAGACATAAGCATATCGTTACAAATGATCAATAAACATTAGATTGTAGATATCAAAGTTTTACAAGAAAATAGATACAAATTTTATAATTGGCAATAGAAAATCAAGCATTCGTTCAAGGTTTGATGTAGTAACAATAACAATTAGAATGAAAACAATATAATTTTAGTAGACTATGGGGGGAGGTAATTAGTACCGACAGGTTTATGATTTTTATTAACACAATGATTTCCTATAAGGTTTTGTAATTTTAGGACTTTTCAAAACGTATCAGTACTTACACAATATCCTGATTCTTCATGAGGCTTTAGGATATACCAGTTAGGTTCGTGGTTCATTAAAATAGTGTCAAGATCCAATAACACTTCCCCAAGAAAGTCGTTGGGACCGTACCTGTTTAAGTCCCACACGGTCACCTATTAACAAATAAAAAACATGTTTTACTCGCAACGAATAAGTAAAAACTAGTTATTTTTGTCCATCTATCATATTATAAGAAAATATTGATTGACTTATTTTTACAATTTATGTAGCGATATGTGTAGTTATGAATCCAGGATTGTGTGACGGAGATGACGTCAAAAAATAAGAAATAAAAAGCAAGGGACCTACTACATATAATAAAACGACAAGCGATCTGTAACGCACCTCCAATGTTCGTTTTTTGATGTCAGTTATTCTTATTCCACAATACACGAATGTTTGATTCCATCTTGGTTCTAAAGTATTAGCAATAGTCTTAGTACGGCGTTTACTTTTCTCGCTTTTATCAGGCAGTAAGAAGATTTTAGCGTAAGGGCAGCGTGTTGAGCCATCTGATCTTGGACTTAAACCGCTGGCTGATACCGCAGTCACTAGAAGCTGCAGTGCCGGAATGTCGAAGTAAACTTTGAGCTGTTTATAAAAAAAAATGTTATATATTTATATTCATTCCCAGATATAGAGGTAAGGATTTTTGTTAAAAAAAATATAAATGTTAGATTGATTGATTGTTTATTTTATAGCTTTTAGGCGTGCCAGTAGAGCACCGTTTACTTCGCCAATGTCACATAGAATGAAGAAGGCACGATGGAGATTGATCAGTTAAATATAAATATAAATGTTGTGTTACCTGAATGCGTCCGGTCACACTGACATTGTGTTGGTTGTGACGCGCGGAGCGTCGCCGTGAGTGCATGTCTGGAGAGCCCGGTGACGTCACTAGTACACTGGGCTTTTCACATCCGCCCATAATTTCAGTGTACACTTCTGTAAGTGAAATACGATAAGCTTACTTTAAGATCTAAAAAAAATCATATTACATCAGCTTCACGCTGTAGCCCGCACACAGCAGGGTAGTCAGAGGGAACCTAGGATTAAGACACTCCGTTCCCCACTTAGTGTTCCCAATAATCTAAAAGTAGGTGATAATACTTATAAATCGATGGCCCCTATGTAAAGTATTGAACGCAAACATCGCAAACGATATTATCGCAATTTTAAACTACTAAAAAGTGTTTTAAATGTTTTTTTTTCTAAATTTCAAAAAAATGTTTTATGCGTTTTTTAAACGTAGCAGCAATTTCCAAACAGCAATTAAAGATACTTGTAATTTTTCACTTTTGATACTTTACCTAGAGACCGTCGAATGCGTTATGTCCATTTCGTCCTTAATATTCAAATTAAAAATATTACATATATTGATCGAGTATACCATATGAAATTTGTTACAAATTAAGACAACTTTACTATGCTTTCAGTGTTACAATCGGCCACAACCAATAATCATACAAGTCTAATATAAAATCAAAGGATAATAAGCATCTATCTTTTATAAATACTAAATTATGTAGTGTGAGCTATAAACTGACCTTTGTGAGCTCTCCAAGACTGCACGGGTCGAGATGGTGCTAACAGGCGGGAGACCACAAGCTCCACGTGAGAGTCATGTTTGCTGTTGGCCACAATCGCTGCGACCTCCTCAGCACTGCGCCCTTGAAGTGGAACTCCACTCCATTGTAACACTTCATCACCTACATGGATGCGTAATTTTTATAAGCCACCGAAATGATTTGTTTAATTTGCGCTAAATATATAGGCATATAGAGACATTTTATTATATAATGTATGTTTTAATAATTTTTAAATCAATTTTTACGTTAACTTTTATTTGGTTTAAGAAATTGTAATAACCTATACGTAGCTGTCCTTCCAAATCTGCAATGGAACCTTTCTTGACTTTTTCTACAATAGCACCACGCGTACCATCCGGTAGTATCTTGCCTCCCACTACTTTCAGTCCTAGAATAGCGGCTGAGGAGTGCGAGTTGCCTTCCACAATAGCTTTGCGTAATACCATGTGTCCCACCATACGAGTGCCGTCGGTCGACACTTGCCAATTCAGTGGAAACTGTTAGAAAAGGAATACCTTCAGGTGAAGTCGATGGGATCGACGCTTTAAAAATTATGGTAATTAGCAAATTTGGCTAGAAGTGTGTCGCAATAACGGAAGTGCACACTTAGAACGAATCATGCCTGCCAATGCAATCATGCTGCAGCCAAACACAAATATGTATTATCTTATAATCCAAGTTTATACCTACCTCAGTTTTGTATTTTTAAATCGATATTAAATGACAACATGTCAGTTTAAGGACGAGTCAATATCTATAGCTACCTAAGCACATTATCACATTTTGGTTTTAATCTATGAAGTTATTATATACCATTTATACATATCAACTTATACTAGCAAATTTATATAACAATGGTATATTAGAAATTTTCTTGATTTAAAAGCAAGCTAAGTACCGATAGTAGAAAATGTTCAATGATCATTATATACCTTAGGGCAATCACCCCTGTTCGAGTCTTCGCTGGAAGTAAACGTGCTAGAGGTATCGATGCCCGAATCTTTAGTAGCGGAGTCCTGGCTCGTCTGCCTCTCGGACTCCCATCGCAACGAGGCCCAGTCGTGCGGAGCGCCGGACGCGTCGCGACCGCCTCGGGGGAACGTTGCGGCCCCCTCGTGTCCGTCGAAGCGAACAGTTTTTTTTCTTCTCTCCGTGAAACGTCTGTTATCGGAGGAATCTTCCCACAAATAGGCACTCTTATACACGGCGCGGTCGGGACGTGGACCGCCATCAGGGACGTACGGGCGCAGGTACGAGCCCTCACCGTCGTCGCGGGCGCGCCAACGGCAGTCCGTGACGGAGTCGAAACTACGGCCGCCAGCCGGTGCCGTTCTCGCCGAGTCGAATACTCCGCGAGCGTCCGGCATGTACGAGGCCGGTGAATGATTAGTCAAATTGTAATAATTGTTGGCAGCCACGCTGGAGCTGCGCAGGTGCGTGTGCCGAAGAGATGAGCACGCCTCAAGTTGTCCTATGAATGACAACGTATAAATAGCAACGAATACTAGGTATATTTTACAAGCCATAAACCGATACCGCCCAACGACTTGCGCGCCCGTACGCGCCCGGGACCGAATTGAATACGACAATGTTTAAAATATTTCAAAGTTACTTGATTATACTTTAATATTTTTTTATATCTCGCCTCGGAAATTTTTCCAACATCCCAAACACGATGCGACCCTATTACTAAACATCACAACCAAAATAAACAAATCGCAGTTAAAAGCAGTGATCACGCACAAGCGGAAAGAACGTGTGACAACTTATGTAAGTCAAATAAAATAATTATAAAATAAACATGGACAAAATATCTAAGATATTTATAATTTAACAAGTATGTTACACTTCTTTTCGCCCAACCATGCATTGCTTGAACCATTAGAAAAAAATGTAAAATAAGTATCGTTGAATGTTGTTATAGCAGAATATTGCATTCTTATCTGATCAGTAAAGAACTTAAGACTATAAATAATATTCATAATAAAAAAACATCTCAATCAATTAAATATGTATAAATATAAAATTCGATGGTCCCTAGGTAAAGTATCGAAAGTTAAAAATCTCAAATGTTTGTATTGCTCTTTTGAACTTTAAAAAAAGAAACCTGTTGTCTATGCGTGTTTATAACATGTATGTAATCGGAAACTATCCTTATTAGTAGTTCAAAACAGCAATAAAAGAAATATGAACGTTTTCACTTTCGATACTTTACCTAGAGACTATCAAATTATAGAATGTTATCAGTAACGTATGTGATACACGATACGATTTTTTTTAATAAAAATAAATATTATAAATTAACAAACACTACATACAGAATACTCATTAAATTATTATAAAAGTAAGCAATGATCAAATAAGAAATTTTATTATTCCTGAGAACATAAGTCAAATGAAATATTAACTGATTATTAAATACAGTTCAAGCAATAAGAAGAGGCTGAAGTACATTAAATTGATTATAATATATATAACATTAAATACGCAACAAAACTCGAAAACGAAATGATTTCATGAAAGATGTCGATATTAAAAGAATATATTTTAAAGACAATATTTCCATTTATGGACTTCAGCCTGCATAGATGATTTGAACGATGGTCCAAACAGTAGAAAGGATAGAGATTCAATCAAACTCAACAGTGATCACAGGTTGCCGGCCAGAGAAGTAGATCTTACTAGACGATAAACAATAACAATACTGAAACATCTATAATAATTAGCTTAGTTTACAACGCATTAATTCCGCGAATTTATTTTCTCTCTCTCTCTCTCTCTCTCACCGATAGGAAATTTTTCATTTTTTCGTCTAATATCGCTTGACGCTGGCTCCTCGTGCCTCCGGGAGGTCTATCTCTAGCGTTACCTGCGAACAGTGCATGGCGGTGAGGTGCTAGAACACGCGTCGCGGAGCACGGCGCGGTACCGGGCGCGTGGCTGGGGCGCGCGAGACGCTCGCGGTCATGTATAAGAAATCACTAGTGTATAATTATATGTATAACCTGCTATCTCTTTAGACATCGACGATCGTATGAATATTATACAATCATTAAACAGGTTCAATATCTGAAAAAAGATTACTGTTTACACAACCAACACATCATCACAGATATATGTATGTATATTCAGAATACTTACTGATTTACACTCTAATAGAAATGTAGATTACTAAATGGACAGACATGATGTTAACATAAAGTATGTATATGTACCTATGGACAAGTTTAGGTGCTCTAGAATATAATATTGTGAAATAATTACCTTATTGTTTTTCGTTAAAAAACCCGTTACCAACTAAAGTCTACATCTGTTCATAAATTTCACACCTCGCACGGAACACCTTAACTTTAGTACTGCATTATGTTGGAAAATAACATTTTATTCGAGTACTTTATGAGAACACGTTGTATGGTAGCTTTACGGCAAAGATTTGCATGTTGTATAGTGTAGCTGTTGTGTTTAGGTGATATAAATAAAATCGCTTGGATGGAAGGGACTAGTGAGTAGGTGGGACAGGCCAGCGCTGGGAGAGCGTGCTCACTTACCACGGTCGCGATACTCGTCGTTCTCGTCGGAGATGCACTCCGGTACCTCATCGTCTGATGATGATGATCGAGGCGGCAAAGGCGGATGGACCCCAGTGTGCGGCAGAGGTAGCAGCTGCGAGGGCGGCAGAGGTAGACCGGAGTCCTCTACTCCATATGCCGCCTTTTGTCGCGGATGCACTAAATGTGGGTGAGTCCGGGCCAGCCCTTCCAACTCCCCGTAACATCGTGCTTCCTGTTGACTATATTGTCGACGTAGAGCGCTTCCCGTCCTTTGTAGTGGTAAATTTTCTTTTTCGGCAGCACTGTGTGCTCTTTCTAATTTGGGTCTTTTGTCCAAAGAAACGTCGGCTTGAGGTGGTAGCCCCCTCAAATCAGATTCCATACGCCACAGCATTGAATCTTGACCGGCGCTTTTATGTATCCATTGACCAGTTTTTGATAAAAGTTCTTGTTTTTTGCGACAGAGTATGCATACCCATATTACCTGTAAATTTATGTTACCTAAAATATCCTGGCAGCAGTTTTCTTTTTCAAAAAAATACCGACAAATTTTATAAACATGTGTGTGATGGTGTCAAACAGGATCTAATAATACCTTTACCTACTCAAACCTACGAGTATGTAATATTTAAACTAATTTTACTAAAATTTATCGAATAACATTTCAAAACATGCAATTTGCTCAATTTTGTTGTAGATAAGAAAAAGTTTTTGAAGAAGTATTAGTGCACCTGCATAAAGTGAGAGTGTTATATCTGATTATCTAAATCAGCTAAGGGAAACAAATTATGAGGAACGGCAAGCGAAATAGCATTGAGACGGTGAATTCTAAGCTTAGCGTATTGTGTAATCTTGATACCTTATTAGAGCGCAAAGTGACCTTCCCTCCGCATCTGGCGCAGCACCTGACTCTACAGTAGTGGCAGGAGTGACCCACCCCGTCCGCAAACTTGGTCTTCAAGCAGATGTGGCAAGTCGCCGCCAGCTCTACTCCGGCGGCGCGCTGCATCTCATTTCTTGTACGAATAGTTTGCTCCAATACGGCAACTTCGTCTTGTTTTCGTCTGTATTCAGTGAAAATAAATGTCGTCTTTAACTATTGTTATTGTTTTATGCTACTACGACAAATTGCTGTTGTGTTTAATTTGCCTTGACAAAATGTATGCTGAAAAATAAAAATAAATTAATTATTGATTAATTAATTTAATTATTTATATACGATAATAAGATATTCAAAAGATATAAAATAGAAATTTTCTTTCTCGTTCTATAACTAAAGTATCTCATAAAATAATATTTATTTACGTACAAAGATGTTTTTATATTGTGGAAATTAAGAAAAAACATCATTCAATCACGTATATTTTTGTGTGTTCATATTTTTTTTGTGTCTTAAATTAGAAACTAAACCTATTATTAGTTAACCAAATTACTGGAGGATAATACCACATTTTTAAATTAATTTCTGAACTTCTTAGCGTTTATTAATTCACTTATATAATTACTTAGTATTAAAAGTTGTTAGTATTAATCTAAAATCATATCAGCTTCATGCCATATCCCGCACACAACAGGATAGGCCGAGGGAACCTAGTGTAAGCCTAATGTCTTTCAGGGGAAGGACTTTCCGCCGAATTCTGGAAGCATTGCATGTAGAGTGGCGGAACTCAACGCCACTGTTTGCCTCGACACCAGAGCGAAGAAATGCAAATGTAAATTTCAAATAAATACATCATTTCCTCGAGTGGAGATCGAACCCATAACCAGTCGGATTACAGTCACACTTTGTGCCCCTGCGCCACGACTGACCTCAATTTATCTCTATTTATCTAAGCTTTTTATATTAGCTTGAAGGTACAAGTACCTATTTGCTTGTTTAGCCGTGGAAATATCTTTTATTTATATTAAATTTTTAGTTTTATCCGACACAAGAGGGAAAGGTGTGATGATGGGATACTTCAGCTTACATTCAGATTTCATTTTTTTATTTCATTAAGATTTCAAATATTATATGCTACGTTGTGTGTAAAAGTGATATAATTTGCAAGTTAAATTCTACTGTTGTATTTTAAGGAATATTTGAAACTTGAAAATGCTTATAGTGTATAAAAAGTGACTATTTGGAGACAAATGAAGAACTCGTAAAAAATAAGAAGATAAACTCACTTTATCCTGTCACTTGTCTTATTTTACTATTATTTCTCTTTGACTTTGGGAAATTCGACTCTTTCTATTCTTGATTATTTTATTAACTTCACGTCGTCAGTAGTAATAGAATGGTATATTTAATTGAAATTAAAGATATTTTTAAAAATGTTCAATATAGTATGTTAAAACTCAAATATGTTTGGTTTTGTTAACTATATCACTATAACATCACAATAAACGCCTTTAGACGTTATTTAAGTTTATCTAAGCAAGAGAGGTTTGTGTACATAATACTTATTCAAATTTATATTCAAAATTGTTCAATTTCTTTCTCATAAAAGTATTTTGTAACCAAATTTTATTTAAACAAGTTTCATTCACATACCTAACATTATCGTAATTCTTTGAAATTTTAATTGTATTTTCTTTGTTTGCGAACTTTAAATAACACGCTTAAGATATTTTTTTATAAAATGTTACATCAATTATTATTACACAAATTAAGTGTTCGCTTTACTCTGTATTCTGTATAAAGCAGGGCAGGCCGAGGAAACCTAATATTAAGACACTGCGTTCTAATTATGATACTTCCGAATTGCCTAATTCTGGAGGCAATGCGTGTTAAATAGCGGAACTCGACTCAAGAGCGAGGAATTGAAAATTTTTCATGGAAATATTTCATTTCCTCGAGTGGGAATCGAATCCACAACCTGTTACGTTTACAATCAAATTATATATTGTGTGTATATGAACACTCATATGTAGTAAAATATATTTGACCAGTTTATAATAAAAAAGTTGATACTAATTTATGCAAGGTATGATATCTTAAAGCCGAGAATTATTATAAAATCTATAAAGTACCTAATTGTAAAAGAAAAACAAGATAGCGTACAAGTATATATTAACAAAAGATGAATATTATTTAATCCATATTGTTTTCCAAATATGAATAATTGAATACAAAACGTTACAATTGTAATTATTAGTTATGATTCGAGAAACTGAAAACACATTAGTAACTAAGTATATTAATTTTAATCTCATAAAGTCATTCCTTAATGTGAATTCAGTAAAAACATACGATTTGTTATTTCGTAAAACGAAATTGCACTTTGAGAATAATTTCAACCCACTATGGCTATGCAGGTCTAAAAGTAGGTCACTAAAATATCTTACTGCATCCACGCTCCCGCAAGCGAAGCGCCTACCTCGTGCAAACGTCGGTCGAAGCGAAATGGAGGTCGCAATCATATTTAATTCTAATATAAAGAAAACTATTCCAATAGAAGACAAATACAATGAAGCAGAAAAGTATTGAATGCGTGACGTATGTATAATTAGATTATTCTATTATATCAGTTGTAGTAACCTTCTATTTACCCCTTTAAAGTATTAATATTTTATTGTTCAGAACAATTTTTTTCATATTTTGGACCGTCATATTTTTGTTATTTAATATTCCACTAACAGTACTTTAATCACTATAAGAGAGATACAGCAGAAATCAATATAAAAGTGTTGGGCCGATAATCTCGCTTTTAGAATATATACGTAATAACGATCATTATTAGTCCGCGCAGATGGGATCGACGACGTCGGTGTCCCAATATCTCGACTTTACACCCACAGAAATAAATACAGATTTACTTATAATTTGCGCATAAAACCTTAGATATTGCCATGAGATTGAACAACAGTACTGACTGATATACAAATATAAAGCACATTCACAACACACATATGGTGCAGTGGGAGGGTGGGCAGAGGGAGGGCCGGGGCACACCTCATAATCTCGTGCTCTCGCTGCTCCTCCTGCCGCTGGCGCAGGATGACTCCCTCGATGATGGCGCGTTCCTCCGGCGTGAGGTGCGACAGGTCCGGCATGTCGTCCATGGCGGGCGGCCGCGAGCGGAGCGCGGGCCCGCCGTGCTGCGGTGCTGTGCCCGCGGCGCGACGCTCAGCGCGCCACTCGCCCCGGAGGTGTATTTAGCAATGCCGAGCGGGCCAATGGCGCGCAACACCACACTGACGTCAGCCCGACTATTGATCCGGCCAGGCCGACCCCAGCGCACACAGCGCCGACGTCGACTTACGCCCTTTCACGTCGCTCTCGGTAGGATGCGTGCGCATCCTTGCCTGACAAACCCTTGGTCTATTTATATATTTTTCTAGCTCCATCTGAAGTTCATTTTTTAATAAGTTGTAAAAGATTAAAACATGCTTTTATAATTTGATATAGCTTCATTTTGAATACATTTTCTATTTGTTGAATTTAAATGTTTGTTTTGAGCAAAGCATACTTAACATATTGGTAGAGAACTTAGTCACAGTCCAGGGGTGGGGGCACACATTCGCCCGGAACATGGTTCACGCGATCGTTATGAAACAAAGTCTGAACCCCATCTCTCCAGGGGTACTTCTTGAAGCGTAGACGCATATATTCATAGTCACGACATTCTCCTTTGCACGGCGGAGTGTGTCCACATATATTAAACGTTTGGAATATAATTAAGGGAAATCCTACAAAGAGTGCAAGATATTTAAACTTTCTCCAGGATTTTTTGCCGTGATGAAACCGTGGGCAGCATGGGTTTGGGGGTACATTAGTAACACAACAATAAGCCGGGGGTTTTATTTCTTTCCCCACACCGGGCGTGTCGCGGGGACACCCACATGGGCAACAAAGTTTTCGAATTAAGTAACCAGGAATTTTCAATCTTAGGATTTTTTTAGATACTGGGATACACTTATACATTTTTGTAAATATTTTTCTATTAAGATGTTTCACATAATACTTATGAATTTAAATTAAACCACATTAATAATAATCACAATTTGGTACCGTTCTTTGTACGCTTTACATTTTTTGACAATTACTAGATAGTCTTCTTTTTATGATCTAATTCAGCCAGTGTAAGTATTTCAATTTTTTTTTGTTAGCTTCGCTGTGTATCCCATACATAGCAGAGTAAGTTAAGGGAACCTGGGAACCTAGTGCTAAAATACCCTATTCCCATTATGACCCTTGAGTTCTCCACTTTCCGCCGAAAACAATGTCTCAAATTCAAATTCATTTATATATAAATTTTATTATATACAGTATATAACTATGTGTTGCATAGAGACATATCGACTGAGCTATTTTACCAATCAGTCGAGTAAGTAAAAAGGACGGTTATTGTCTGTCAGAAGTTGAAAAGTTGGAGCAGGGGAACACCTAACAGGTACGTACCTTCTTAAAGAAATTTTAGCTGATTATGATTATGGAATAGGTATCTATTGAGACTTTCACTTCAGATGTGAATAATATTTGATACAATACACTTGTACCTTTGCTTGTTCATTAATTACTTACTATTATATTAAAATTAGATGTTTGTAATAAATTATATGTTTTCCTGTAAGACAAAATTATTTGTTAATTGAGGCCTACATTAAAGGTAGCACATACTACTTAATATTTATTTCGATATCAGCAAGCAATCATTTTATTCTTAAATACAGCGCGGCGTAAGAAAATACAGTTATCAAAATCTGTCATTTGTAGGTAGGTATGTTAAACTCGCGCGCAGACGATTTCATATCAATGTAACGATTGCAAGTTAAGGGGAAGTACAATTTACAAGCTTAAGTTTCATTCACGTATACATTGATATTGTATACGTGTGGCTTCGCTCGCTTGAACTTACTGCGCACGATAATGGGAATTCCGTCCCGATCCCGCGTGGTAAAAGTTATACCGATACCTATATGTTATCCCTCTTAAAAATCGATTCAGCTGTTCAGGAGATTAGTCCGAATAAACAGACCGAATAAACAGAGGGACAAAA
>DWAN01000410.1:0-24485 GCA_018230445.1 Heliconius hewitsoni | reverse complement strand
TATATATATATATATATATATATATATATATATATATATATATATATAGATTTTGGTCGTATACTCTGTTCTCCACTTCAGCTATATTTAACATTACGTTCTGGGTGGCGAAATTTTATTTAATATATAATTTTGAAGCCTCATCAGGTATCAGGCTTTAAGGCGCATTAACGCGCCATGTTAGCATCATCGTTTTCGTTTTTATATTGTATATAGGTAGGCACCAACTCTAAAAAATAATAATTTTCATATAGATTAAAAATAAACTATAATTTATATAGATTTCAAAATTACTTAAATATTTATATAAAGAACATTTTTAGACATTTCCAGTTCCGCCCAACGTTAAACATATTGATTTACATGTCAAATTATATATGGATCGCCATATAAATACAATCTAAATCATATTACACGAAATAGGTAAAATAAATTATATGTAAATATATCTATAGTTATCTATATAGTCATAAATAATAATTTAAATTAACTGCGCAATAAGTTTTAGTACAATTGAGTACTTTTTTAGGAAACGTATAAAATTTTTAACTTAGCAGGACTTTAACCTGCGCCTCTTAGGCACCGTCCAAGTGCTCTGACCACTAAACCATATGTTCGCATCCAGCTACGTCAGAATTTTTATACGTTTGTTACAGCTTATTTTGCTAGCTTCGTAGATAGGTAGAAAACCAAAAAAAATTTTTTTTTCTATTGTTGTTATTTATATTTAAAATTTACCTACAGTTAGTTCTCCAAAAATATAGTTTCTTATAAAAATAAATAAATATTTTTATAAACGTGACTTAATGGTCCATTACCCTACCTACTATTACTTGCCCAACGTCACGTCAGCCACAAATTAACTAACGTTACACAATTTTATTTCAAATTCAAAACGAATCGAAGGCCGACAGTACTTGAAATATAAAATGAGATTTCGACATTCAACACTTATTGAAAATGGACTTCTTGACGACGAATTTCACAAAAATAATAGGATATGACCTGCACTCGTATGATTCAACTTGGAATGAACAGATCATATGCAGAACAAACAGCAGAAACAACAAGTAATGGCGACCGTCAATTTCACGCCATTTACCCGCGCACAATGCAGACGCAAAAGAAACAAAAATAATTCGATACGAAATTATTGGGATCGTGGTTTTAAGCGCGAGTTTTCCAGTGTGAATTTGAAGGAACGACTTCCTCGAAATCAAAAGTTGGTACCTATTCACATTAAAGCACTTATAAAGCTTCACGCTGTTTCCCGCGCACAGCGGGGTAGACAAAGGGAATATAGTGTTAAGACACTCCGTTTCCCACTTTCCGCCGACTTCTGGAGGCATTGCGTGTTGAGTGGCGGAACTCAACGCTGCACTTTGCCTGTGTATATTTAAATAAATATTTCATTTCCTCGAATTGGGATCGAACCCACAACCAGTCGATGTTACAGTCACACTTGTGCCCCTGCACCACGACTGGCCTGACCTATAAATATGACAGACGAATAGTATGGCGGCCGGAAGTTGGCTGGACACAGATGAAGATAGAGAATCCTGGCATTTCTCGGAGGAGGCTTTTATCCAAACGGTTATTAAGCAACTTAAAATAATCAATAATTAAAATCTAAATTAAATCCAAGAATTTACTACGATAGTAGGTACTTATTAAATATTTCATAAATCTAATCAAATTATTTATGTTTAAATTCTTATTACACGAATAAAAAAATATTATTATTACTTATAAATACCTATATCTACTAATATAAAAAACACGGCGCCAAAATATGATATGGTGATATAGTAAAAACCAATGTTTTTGCTGTCGGTCCCACAATTAGGTACAGCCGACCCCACACTTAGATAACTAATAATTACTAATAAGTCCCAAATACTCGAAGCGACCAAATTACGCTAAACACCGGAATTTAACCCTCGAAACGTCGCTGACAATTATTGTTAATAAATAATAATTTCAATAATAAGCGTGTACAAAAACGTGGAAACGACCAGCTCTAAAGGATCCTGGCAATTGCTTCGACTCGTGTTGAAGCTGTTCTTGAATATGAAATACGGAGGTTTTGTTATATTGGTTGTGTTTCAAGACGCAGCGTACGTTCCGTAATAGTGTTCGGCAACAATCGCGCATCACTAGCGATTATATCGATTATTGTCGATAAGTTGTATCGACACCGGCTATTTGGTTAGTCCGTCGATTATCGATAATTTGCCTTCGGGGTACGCTTCTGACGATGTAAATCGTTGACCGATTAGTTTTTATACTGTTTCAATTGTCGGCCGACCGTCTGATTCTATACTATACGGTTCCGCTAAACGCTATAAATATAGGTGATTTTTTTTTAAACTTATTACAGGTGCACAATATAATAGAGGTTCTATTATAGACATCGGATAATCACCTTAACGCTGTATCTCCCACAAAACAGAGTAAGCAGAGGGAACCTAGTATTAAAACGCTCCGTTCTCCACTTTCCTCTGTATTCTGGGGGCATTGTGTATTAAATGGCGGAACTCAACGCCGCGCTCTGCCTTTAAACCAGAGCGAAGAAATTAAAATATACATTTAAATACATATGTATTTCATTTTTTCGAATGGGGATCGAGCCCACAATCAGTAGCGCTTACAGTCAGGCCACGACTAGCCTGACTGGCTTCTATTATGGATGTTATATTATATATTGAAAAGGTTTAGCAAGGTTGGTACCTATTATTCCAGATGAAACATATAAAACCGAACAAAATACCGTTAAATAACATCACCACACATGTTTTACTACCTATAATTCTATTCGACGAGTCCGTATAAAATAGAAACTCGGGACTCGCGGGCTTTCAAAAACGCTGCATTAAAACATCATAAAATTCAAACATAAACGTTTACTGCGACCATTTTACGACGCACGCTACCTATCGATCGTTTTAACGATAAATAAAAATTAATAGCGGACAGGTCGGTACTGAATCGCAGTGGCCGTGTTCACCGAGACTAGGTACCTGCACTTGCCAAATTGTCTTAAATATGAGACTTGAAAGAAAGAAGAGTAGCTGTCTTTTTTATAATAACGACAATAATAGAGGCCAGTTGTGGCACACGGGCAAAACGGAGTGACTTTTACGCGACGGCTATGGGTACACTCGCGGCAAAGTAATGTTTGAAACTCCACAATCCGGCGAAAATCGAACGGTGTGTTTTAAGAATAGGTTCGATCTGTGTGCCCCGCTGTGTGCGGGATACAGCGTGACGCGGAAAAAAACGTGAGAATAGGAGTAAAATATTTTGGGTTCCTAAAATATACAAAACAACAATGAGAGCCTCTGTCTTTAACAGAGTGTAACGTAACAAATTCCAAATTACTTGCACAAAGACGAGTATTAATATCGAGATTTTAAACGGGGCCCGTGCCATGTTATTAACTCGATCAGTCCGTCGGATGCAGAATCCCCAACACTCCCTCCTCCCCTCTCCCCAACCAAGGGGTGGGACGAAATAGGATTCTATCGGTCTCCTCCATTCCACGCCGTTCGTACTCGACGTGACTCCACATAGCTATACGACCAGTCATGAACCACTTCAATCTTATCACAAACAGCCAAGGTTCACTTTGGGTCCCACAATCTTTGCGGTTCAATGGTTTTGTTTACGTCGACGTAATTTCGTGTTTTATATATTTTTTATCCAGTTGACATTCGTGTTGGGCGAAGTTCGTCAATACTTTTACTGTAGTAGATTTCAGGCAGTGAGGTATTTGATAGACGTTTTGCTATGAAAAATATTCGAATTTGTCACTACATACAAAATTAATAATTATTAATAATATTAATATTAATAATAATTAATTATTATATTTATTTATTTTTTATTTTAATTTACTTTGTATATGGATAATATTTTTGTTTCGTAGACAACTTGTTTTAAAAGTAACTAACATAACTATCTAATCATCATTTAAAATTTTTATATCTCTATCTAATCTTACAAATTTTTTGTTACTTTTTTACATTTTTATAGTGATAAATTACTATATCTAAAAAGAATTTCTATAATAAAATAAAATAATTTGACTGGTACTAGTACACCCTACTATTTATAGGGGACACCCCTCTCAGCGATGTGCGATAAGACTTATCAATCAAACACACGCGCTGGATGAATCGTAAGAAGAATTTATTATTGAACTTAAGAGAAATATGAGTCATATATAAAACCTTATTTATTGAGAAAGAATTTTATTTAAAAAAAACGCTAATGAAGAATAATTTCAACTGGTTTTATATTAAAACTTAACTACAGCGTTGATGTAGATTGATTTAACACTATCATAAAACTATATCGTAACACCTACTTTGCATTTTAAATTTATACATAAAAAAAACTTTTATTTTTTTTATTTTATGCTGTTAAGGAATCATGATCATCATGTTATATGATTCACGTTGTAACCTATTCTTTTGAGGGTCGACTTAGCAAATAACTGCAGTCCACGCTCCGGGGCGTTTGTGTTGCAACCGATATGGGGAGGTGTGTTTTTGTTTGGTTTTCGCTTTGGCGCTTTCGCCTCACGCAACCATGCTATAATTTAGTCTAAATGAACTAGAAAAATATTTAACATAATAATAATAATTAAATGGTTTCTACTAAATTCTCTATATAATATGAACTAACAATACCAAATCGTTCATACTTTCCCATATAGATACTGTAATATGAGAATTTCCTCATATATTTATATGATGAAAAAAAGAAAATTAGTGGATTTATAATTAAAATTAATTTGAAAATACTGTAATTTACAAGTAGAATGAGCTTCTAACGACTGAACAGTACCAGTTTTGCAACTAACATCAACATCAGCAATTTATAAAGTTCTCGGCGCGAGCGCAATGCATCTACGGTTGCATCTTGCGTAACAATCGTGACGGTATCTCAAGAATGCACATCGAAAGGATGAGACACTTCATCCTTATACTGATGCAAGTGGTTATATTTTAAAATATAAAATTATTTAATATTTAAAATGTTCTTTTTATCAGCTTTACGCTACAATATCCTGCACACAGCAGGATAGGCAGAGGGAACCTAGTGTTAAGAGACTCCGTTCCTCACTTTCTGCCGAATTCTGGAGGCATTGCGTGTAGAGTGAAAGAACTCAACGCCGCGCTTTGCCTCGACAGCAGATTAATTTAAATATAAATTTCAATAAATATTTTATATCCTCGAAGGGGAACGAGCCCACAACCAGGTTTTACAGTCACACATTGTGCCCCTGCCCCACGACTGGGCTCAAATGATTAAACTTTAAGAAATGCAAAAAAAAACGTTATTAAGTTACACTTACTGGTTAAAATCTATAATACCAATATGAAAATGAATGAATATGCTTAAAATATTATCTATATTATAAATAACCTCTTAACGGTACTTAGAAATCGTATTATAAGACATTGAAAGCTTAATACTAATTTATTCGTATTAATTTTATATTCTGTACAAGAATATATTTTTATCTACTGTATACAATTCTAATCTAGTCAAACAAAGTCTTAAAGATTTAAAATAAACTACAGAACTACACATATCAATAACCGCGTAAGCCGCTTATCCCTCGGGTGGAGCCTAATCCGCGGTTCAGTTCAGCCAGTGGAAGCGATTCCTTATTTGATATATATTATCTGTATCAGTTCACTGCACTAAGGGAGAGATGTTATCTGTGCTTCCCTTCATACATACTTTTGACATGTATAATGGAATTTCTAAAAAGTTGCTTTTGTTTGTGATATTATATTTATTTTTTACCATACCTGATATTGTAGTCTAAAATTTGATAAAATGATTTTTTAATATATAATCTGTGCTACAGAAGTCATTCTTAAATGTTTTATATTGAAACGTTATTATTTTTAACATTTCTTTTTCATTGAACAACCGTACGTTGTTTGTTCGTCCGTATTATTCCAACAGCAATATCTAAACACAATTACCCTCCGTAAACAGACGACGCCCGGGGCCAGCACATGTTATGTATGTAGGTAAACAGTTGGGAGAGATGCTTTTACTTTGGTGAATTGATATTGAATTGAATTTATAATATTGCAGTAGATATTTACAGTATAACAATCTCATCAGTATAACAGTCTCAATGTTCATTCGACATAAGCATATTAGTATAAATAATTCACTTTACTAACAATATTATTTTATTAAATTTTATATCCACTGTTTAATTTGACATTCGTCACTATTTACAGTTTTGTATCCTTTCTCAACACTTCACTGTACGTCTTCCCGCTATGTTGTTGACAATACAAAATCAAAAGCCGTTCAAATTAAACGTAAACTCAAATTGTAATTATAAAAGTATCAGTGGTGGCCAGCTTTTTGTATATTAAAAGCATCCAGTGTTTAATAAGTATGCCATATTTGTGGTATTTAATAATATAGATATATTAATAATCGGTAACAATATAATGTATACATATAGTGTTAGCTTGTAGTTGTTAACATGTATTAATTATCTACTTAATTTTTTTTACACACCAAATTATTTATCTTTAATCGTTTAATGATTAGTTAAACTTATTGTTTTAGTAATATAAAAAGATGACAGTAGTGCAAATAGAATATATTAGGGAGTAAAACATATTTACATATTAATTAATTTCCCTGCTATAACAGAATATCAATATATAACTGTACAACATTTAATTCGTACTGAATCAATTATAAATATATTTTAACAACCCCCCTAACCCCATCAGACCATTTTCCAACACCCTTACACGCCTGTATCAAGATCAACCCCCAATCAAAATATTTGTACAACCACTAGCTATCTATTTAAAATTTCATCTAACAACTCTCGCGTTTTATCTACAATCGTCACTTTTTTTGATGGCACATCAAGGTGTTACCGTCGACAAAGCGATAAATAAAAAAATTAAAAAATGTCTATGGCACTACCGCGTGGAGACGTAGCTAATGTGTAATGCGGTTGAGTTTTTGTCCAAGTCCAAGAGTTGATCTTTTTGTTTCTTTTTTTTTCATCCAGATTCGGTTACGGTTCGTATTGATCGAAAAATCCGATTTCGAAATGGGTGCTCGGAAAGTTTTATTGTTGCCACGATACGTTCTTAAACAATAAAAAAACGCATTTTGAACTGAGAATGCAATTCTCACATGTCACGTTCAGAAATCGAAGGGGACGCGGTCGTGTTTTAGAAAAGTAATTATTCGACATCAATTGGAGCCAAGTTGAGGTGAGGACAATATAAAAGACCTAATTTATTTTTTTCATCCAACCACAATGCTCGCTGTTGCAAACGTGATACCATGTGTCGATGTTTTGATTGGAATTACGTAAATAAAACTCAGCTTGTCCGCGTACAAGTAATTTCGAAGCAATTGCGCTATTGACTTTATATTCTATTTAATATGGCAACACTAACGCTTTATCTATTTTATATTTGGTGACGGAGGTCATTTTCCCTTCTAATATATTTTCCTTAATAATACACTTACAGCGTCAATTACATGATCATTTAGACTCATTTAAAACTTTAAGCTCATCGAGTCATTTACATAATTTTATGAGGCGTATCGGTTGCTACGAATTTTCGTTAATTACGTATGTTATTTTTACGGCGTTCATAAAAATTTAGGTGTTAAAAATTTTAATTGTCACGTCGTAATAATATCTTTATTGTTTAAATAAATATACTTACTTAGAGGCCGTTGTGGTGCTGGAGCACAAGGGTGTAACTGTAACGCGACGGTTGTGGGTTCGACCCCACTTGAGGGGTTGAATTATTATTTATTAATATTTTCTTTGCTCGGCACCAAGTCAAAAGCGCGGCGTATATAGTTAATTCGGCCACTCAACATGCAATGCCTCGATAAATTCGGTGGTAATTGGGGAACAGAGTTTACTGCATGAAGCTGATTTATTAATTTATAATTTTTAATATACTTACAGTGCGTTGGAGCCTTCCCAGCTAAATAATCTTCTTTGCATATGAATTTGTTATCATCTAGCACGTACAACTCTTCTCCTGTAGAAAGTTGTTTTCTACACACGAGGCAGGTGAAGCAGTTGAGGTGGAACACCTTCTCTCTCGCTTTCCTAACCAGGTCCGAAGGAGAGATGCCGTGCCCACAGCCACTGCATTTTGTTCCGTAACGCCTGTGGACAAGTGTTTCGAGATCAAATTAGAACATATTAATTTAAACAATAACTGAAATAAGTCAAAGGAAACGTGAAACAGCTAAAAAGGCTCTTCATATATTCTCCCTATTTTGGAAGAAAAAAGAAAGACAGACGGACCACTCTCTAATAGTTATTTTAAAAACGTTTAAAAGTAGTATTGGAAATTGAACATGCCTTTTAGTAACTTTTTTTAATATTTTTTCTTTGATAAATTTGAAATTTTACATTTTAGTAAAGAGAGATAAAAAGTTGTTAAGCCTAACCAACATACGAAAACACCAATACATTCTCGATGCATATCGTCTAGGTTCAATTGAAAAAATAAGATAAACTGATAGTTATTGAAATATAATTTATTGGCATTAACCTTCTCAAGGTAGTCTAGTAACCCAAATGCCATGGTTTACTAATGTTTTTTATAATAATTAGTTATTGTTTGTATTCCACAATCAAGCTTATTAACATAGCGTCGCGTGTTTGAAACAATTCAAGCTCAACAACATCATGTGGATGACCAATGATTTCTTAAGAGGCTATTTTTGAAAAAAAAATGTAGTATATCAGAAATACTAGAACTTTAACACGCTATTTGGCAAACGTGTTTAAGTTCTCTAGTTTTAACGTTTTTTTTTCTCTAAACTGTATTTAGCCTTGGAACCTTCAGTTTCCCACTTTCCGCGGAATTCTAGAGCCATTATGTGCTTAGCAGCGGAATTCAACGCCGTGCTTTGTCTCGTCACCAGAGCAAGAAAATGAAAATTTTAAATTATCCATTTCCTCGAGTGAAATTCAAACCCAGAACCTGTCACCACCACCACCACGACATGCCTCACAAGATGACCAGTTCTTAGGAAACTTAACCTTTACAAAAATATACCAGCAATAAAAAAGCTTAACTTTGCCAAGTATTCACAAAAAAAATTATAAATTATTAAGTCGTAAAAATAGTTTAGAAGTTATTCGCGAAGACGAGATACTGACAGGTTAGCTATTAATAAACGTTATAAACGTACCAGTGTATTGGCATTCGTTGAGTTTTGAAAGATTATTGCAATATGCAAATGATTTGGATGATTTATTGATTGATACACCTATAATCGGAAGCAATACTGATAACTGTGTGTGTAAGCGCGGCAGGTTGTGGGTTCGATTACATATTTACTTTCTTCGCTCTGGAATTCGCTTATTCGCTCTGGAATCGAGACAAAGCGCGAGAATTCCGCTACTCAATACGCAGAGCCTCCAGAATTCGTCGGAAAGTGACATGACGCGGAGTGTCTTAACACTAGGCTGCTACATGCGGTACACAGCGTGAAGCTCAAGAGGAAAGGACACTGATTAGATAATATATTTCACATTTATTTTTTATTTTTGTACATAACATCTAAAATGTTGCCATTCTCATACTAAATTATTTTATTAATTATTAGGAAAAATTAAAATTCTCCATATAAACTACTACTAGCCACTTAACTGAGGATGATGACAAGTTTGAATAACACATAAAGATTATGTATGCGCATTATTTATAGATTTGCATTCGATTTAATAATGTGTTACAACTGTTAGAATAAAAAGAGAAATATAAATTAAATACTTATCCTTATTTAAGATGTATCTAGTAAATATGTGGAGCTAGTGCATAAATGTGATGTGATGCAGTGGAAATAAAAAGTTGTGGGTTCAATCCCAACTTGGGAATGGTTTTTTTATTGCTCCAGTTTGATACGCGGAACTCACGTCATACTTTGCCTGGACACCAGAGCGAAGAAATGGAAATATACATTTAAATAAAAAAACATTTCCTGGAGTGGGGATCGAACCTGCAACCAGTCGCGTTTACAGTCACACTTTGTGCCTCTGCGCCACGACGGGCCTCTAATATAAAAATATTAAATATATGATATATTTTTCAAGATGGAATCGCACCCACATACTGTCGCCACAACCACACTTTGTGCCCCTACACCACGTGTGGCAACTCGTATAATATATTTTTTTAATTTTCTTTATAATCAGATGGTCACTCTTTGCACATGCAGCAGCCAAATATGTAAACAGGTCCCAAAAATATATTCTATATTAGCAAAATACTTTCGGCGACAATGTCTTTTATACTTTTATTATCGCATTGAGTGATTACCAACGCTATTTACATAAACGATGGAAGGCCATATGAATAAAACATCAGATTGACGCGAACTCAGGATTCCTCCATTTTAGTTTGAATATTACCGCTTTATTTCAATGATACAAAGATAATAATATTGAGGCCGGTCGTGGCGCAGCTGCACGAAGTGTGGCTGTAAAACAGACTGGTTGTGGGTTCGATCCCCATTCGATGAGATGAAATATTAACTAAAATGTATATTTCCATTTCTTCGCTCTGGTGTCGAGGCTAAGTGCGACTTTCAGTTCTGCCACATAACACGCAACGCCTCCAGAATTTGGCAGAAAGTGGGGAAACGGAGTGTCTTAACACTAGGTTCCCTCTGCCGACCCTGATGTGTGCGGGATACAGCGTGAAGCTGATTTATTTTTTAAAATATAAATTTAAAAAAAAAATTGTGAATAGTATACTTTAAAATTATACTATTTAAGCTTAGGTTTCCCAAAAAAATTGGGACCGATACTTACAACTTGTGTTCCGGCGGAAATGACGTCACTTAAACAAAGGAAGTGGGAAATGTCACCGAATAAAGTCTTAATATGGTGATGTCACTCAAGGCACTTTATGTTATTTATATTTTGAATTCAATAATTATTAAAAGAAGATGTATAAATTGGTATTTTTTTATGTTTAAACAACGATAAGTCATAAACAAAAATATTACGGAATGTCACACATGAAAATATAAAGGCGGGCATACCGCTTCAGCAGTAATGCGACGGTTATGGGTTCGATTTTCAACTCGGGGGCATGAATTGTTATTTATTAATATTTTTATTTCTTCGCTCTGGCACCAAAGCAAAAGCCCGGCGTTGAGTTCTACCACTGAAAGTCCCGAAAAATTCGGCGCAAAGTGGAGAAAGAGTGTGAACACTACGTTCCCTCTGCCTACCCTGCTAGGATACAGTGCGATAATTAGAAAAAATACCACAATAAACTTACTGGACTTTTTATACAAAAAATAATGTATGAATTGAACTAAAGTAAACTTCTTAAAAAATTATAGACAGTGAAACTAAGACATTAAAGAACGGAAGCGGTGAGTGAACCGCTTTCCGTTGACCCGCGACCGAAATTGTTTTTTTTTACATTTTTTTGGTGTCATATAATTTTATAGCAGTTCCTAATGTCAGTTTTTAGTAAAAGATAAAGATTATGGTTAATAATGATTATTAGTATCTGTGGTTAGAACATAAAAATGTTTCTTTGTACAACAGTTGTGATCACATTGTTTTTGTTAATATTAAACAAAATTATAATAGCTTAATAATATAATAACTTTTTGTTGCTTCACGCTGTTTCACACAGATAGTAAGACAGGCAAAAGAAATCTAGTGTTAAGACACTCCGTTCTCCACTATTCACCGATCTCTGAAAGCATTGCGTCTTGAGTGGCGGAATTCAACGCCGCGGTTTGCCTCAGTACCAGAGCGAGTAAATGAAAATCGAGTAGAGTGGGAAGCGAACCCACAATTTTTTACCCACAACGAATTGTAGCGTTTTGTGGGATATTAAATAAGGTAACAGATTTGTATTTTATGTAAAGATTTTTTTATTATTATTATTGATAAATAATGCATAAGTATATTTTTTCAATATAATTATTAATAGTTACTACAAGTAAATTCTCCTATATATTTCTTTAATAATAAAACCGATTGTGTGCGTTTCGCACTTCAGTTTATACCTATTTTATATGCACACGTAGACATTGACCTTTTGTATTATGATTTTTCTAATGAATTTACAACGCTAGCATCGGAAATTTCTAGATGATTTCTGTTCTTTATATTTCATGATATTCTGTTTTTGGCCATGAAATGAGATAAGTTATTATATAAAAAATATACCCATAAAAATATAACCCTCTTAGTTTCCTTCTATTTGTCGCGAAGGCTTAAAATAGTATCCACTCTACCTACTACAGCAAGTTTGAGAAGTACCTACCTAAGGTTATTATGAATAAAATTACATTATTACATCTTTTACTTTATCGTACAGCGACAATAATTGAGTTAAATTTGAATGTGGAGCAGGGGCACAAGCGTGTGACTGCAAGGCAGGTTGTGGGTTCGATTTCCATTCGAGGAAACGTAATATTAAATATTCTCATCTCAGCGCTCTGCGCTTTATTTAATATTACGTTGATATTAAATATTCTCATCTAATAATGACGTTAAGCGCAGCGTTGAATTCAGCCATTTAACACGCTAAGCTTTCAAAATTCGTCTTAATGATGAACGAATGAACGGAGTGTCACACTAGGTTCACAAGTTCGCTCCGCCTAACCTGCTATGTGCGGGATACAGGGTCCCCTGCAATCGCAGCCCCTCTCACGGCCATCCATCGGAGCTCGTATTTATTATTCACGCTATTCGTGACGCTGTAAAGACCGCTCCAGGTCTAAAAGCGGGATACAGCGTGAAGCCTATCTAGATAGATATACATATACAAGTCCAACCTTACTAGTAGATAATAAAAATGTATTTCGAATGTATTTTTTATCATATATCAAATCTAACTGCTGTAAGTTCGCAAGTGCATTTTTTTCATATATCAAGATCATAATGTGAGAACAAACATTACGTAAACGGTACTAAACCATTTATCAAGAACATGCGATTCACTTCGCGCAACAGATAATAAATGGCTTCCTTCCTTTTAAAAAATGATCAATTATCTTTTTTATTTGAATTAATTTCTAGAAATTAAATCTAACTCTGAGTCTAAGTTAAGTTATCTTTTTGAATTCTTTTATTTTGTTTTTTTAATCTATTTTTTGTTTGTGTATTTTTTTGGTGGTATACCTTTGTAATGTAACAATATGCTGCCTCGATAAGGTAAAAAGCCATTTAGGGAAATTGATTTATAAAAGTTTTGCATTTTTACGTGCTCGATGTCGTCTAACAACTAGAATTATTAAAAAATACACTTTCATCATTATCATTTATTAAATAATACATACATTGTATACAATTATTCGATCACCGACGTGCCTACAGTTTAAAAAAAAATATCGTCAATAAATACACTATACGGTATTTTGTTTTATTTATTATTACAATTTTTATGTGTTTTTATGTTATTTCTATTTCAGTCTAATAATTTGCTTGAAACATTAAAACATTTGTTTAGATATTTTTTTAAGTTTATAGTCTATAAATTTACAAGAATAAACGAATACTTACCTAAAGAAATCATTTCTGCAGAACAATTTGTTATCTCTAGAATAGCATTTATCGGCGAGAGGTGCGCGGCAGTCCGCACAGCGGACGCACGCGGCGTGCCAGGCCCGCTCCAGCACGTGGAGCAGGAACTTGTCCAGGATGGGCTTCTCGCAGCCGGCGCAGGCCATCGCGCCGCCTGCCTCCCCACGTCCTGGGAGCAACGGTAATTATATTAGTTTAAAGTTATAGTTTAAGCCAATCGTAGCGCAGTGGTGAATAGTGTGACTGTAGACGTGTGAGATTATGGGTTTGATTCATTGTTCATGAAATATTTTCATTTCGTCGCTCTGGTGTCGAAGCAAAGCGTGGAGTTGAGTTCCGCCGCTTAACATGCAATGCCTCCAAAATTCAGCGGAAAATGGAGTGTTTTACCAATAGGTTCCCTCTGACTACTCTGCTGTGCGCGGGATACAGCACGTGAAGCTTATTATTAAATATTAATGTAACACTGTGGCCTAGCCGTGGCTTGGTCAGCTTAAGCTTATTGTTATATTACTTATATTGTAATATGATGTATAATCTATTTTACTATAAGGTTTCATCTAAATCGCTTTAGTAATTTTTGCGTAAAAGTGGAACAAACGTACATCCTCACAAATTTTCACATTTATTATATTAGTAGAATAATAGAATATACATAGGAGTATGTAGAAATGAGTAACTAAAATTTGCCTGAGCAGCTTTATAATCTTTATCAATTTAAAAGAGAGTCCAATTTAAATGTTATATACATACATAACTTAATAAGTATCTAAAGGGTAAGTCACCATCCGTAACTTAGTACAGAGATGGATTTAAAATTGATAGAATGGTTGGGATAATGACAAGATATTGTAAATTATTATTTCGTGTAAGCATTGTCATTAGAAATAAGAAAAATATATAATATAAGAATATACAATAGTTTCTCATCTAATCTAAATTGAGGCTAGATGTGGCGTAGGGCACAAACTGTAAAATCCTCTCAACACACAATGTCTTAACACTAGATTCCCTCCGATGATTGCAATGAAGTGCTTTTTAATACAACGCTTTATCCTGCATATATCTAGGTATAATTATAAAGAGGCAGAGAGAACCAAGTGTACACACTTCGTTCTCCAAGACATTCCTTGTTGAGTAGCGGAACTCAACGCCGCGCCGCCTTACCAGAACAGAGAAAGTAGTTTATTACACCAAGTGTACGAACCCACAACCCGTCGCGTCTACAGTCAAAACAATAAAACTTTTGAATGAATCCTTAACATAAACTTTTAATGAATAATTTTTACAATTTTTTCTAGCCTTTATATGTACAAAGGTAGTCAGTATTTTTTTATAGATTTTCAATGGCATATGTTATATATATATGTATAAATACCTACTACCCATATGTAAAATTTCGCAATTTCAAAACTACCTATAAAACTCTAGTAGTTTACATACATACTCGTACTTCACTTTATCGCAAATCGGTAGCACTGCGTTGCACCTATAATAGGATTTTGTTTTACGATCGATAAAGCTAACTTGAATAAAGTTTTATTAACATACGTTATTACCGCGTACATGGCCGTTCGATTTTGTAAATAATATAGGCACCCTGACCTAACATTATATGTATGTATATAGCTATTTTTTTTCCCCAGCTTCACGCTTTATCCCGCTTATAACAGAGTAGGCAGAGGAAACCTAGTGTTGAGATATTGCGCCAAATTTTTCGGAGTATTGCGTATTAAGTAGCGGAATTCAACGCCGCGTCATGCCTTGATAATAAAGCGAAGTAATGAGCTTATTAATATTAATTAATAATAATATTATTAAATAATTTATTTCCCCGACTGAGAATTGAAACCACGACCGTCGCGTTAATATTAACATGTTTATGCTAATGCAACGCGACGGCCTCAATAATATGTTTGTATGTTAATAATATTTTTTAAACAATGTTTGTATATGTAAATATAAAACACAGTAAATATTATTAAATATTATTATTGCACTTAAAAATTGCTACTTTGTTCAAATAATGAACAATTATTTAACAATAAATAATTGGGTAGTCATTACAGGCAAAATTATATAGATCTTTTAATATATAAAATTAAGTAAAGTAGGAAATATAGAAATTATTTGAGTTAATATATATATATTATGTTAAATAAAGTTTCTTTCCAATATGGTAGAGTTCCCCTTTATGTCCAATTTTTTTAATATTTCCGAATTTCTAAACAAAATCCAAAGTTGGATAATGCATACCGTATTTTGAAATATATTTTTAGCTACTATTATAAATTTTGTATAAATATAATATTTTGCTATATTTTAATTATAAATGCTATATAATATACTAATAACAGCATAGTATGACTTGTGCAATTGTAAAGCATGAATATAACACTCTTATAATGAATAAACAATTAATTTTACATTTTTACGAATAAACTTTTACCATTTCCTACATTTAAATTAGAATAAAGAAAAAATATAACTTAGTGACGGTTATAAAAAGTTCTCAATTTTTATCTATCATCAATACAGAATTTTTTAGATTCAAATAATATATTTTCTTTCTACAACTTTCTATAATATTTATGATTTTTAAAGGAACAATAGCAAATAAATAAAAATGTTTTAAAACATACAAAACTATTTATTTTTAAAATACTCGATTTGACAAACGAGCTGAAACAATAATACTTAAAAAAAATTATCTGCATTCAACTTTTACTGTAGTTATTCAAATTTCCCATGTAAAAAATCCCGTGCAATTAGATAATCAAAATATATAGTTTAATTACATAAATAAAACAACAACATTTCTGTTAAAATATTAAAAATAAACTAATAATGGGTCTCAACTCTCAATTCAAATTTCTTACGTCATTTCTTTTTTCAAAAACTTGACATTTATTAGTAAAATTTATGAAGGTCGTTTTATATTCGATATTCAAATCGAAATTTCCAATTGGTCGCGCGTCATTTCAGGCACGTTCAGAAATCTGCACGAGTTCTTTTTTTTTTGTTTTATTCGATACTAAAAACTGTACAGCAGTTTTTTTTCAATTATTTTTGTCTACTATATCTTGGTCTTGTTTTATTTATATCTATATATATAGTATAAAGACACCGTTCCCATTTTCCCACAAATTCTAGAGGCACAGGATTGTATGCACAATAAACCTATTTATAGTATTTATGTTTTACCATATTATTATATATTGCTGTTTTTATTGAATAAAGAAGATAAAAAATAAAACAATTTTAATTTACAAGATGTACTGCAAGAAAAAAAGGCAAACACCACACGCCTCATATAAACAGCGTGAAGTGAATACATTATGAGTGTATGTGGAAATAAGTGTTTGTCTTCCAATTATGGAAAAACCGCTAAACCAATTTGCAAAGGATCCGGGCTCACTAATAAGCGTGATAGTACTCATTACTTCACCACAACAGGTGGTTACTAACATTGTATAACATAATATCTAGATATTTTTCTAATATATATTTTTAATATAAATGCTTATTAAAATATTAAGCAATGATATTTACTGTTCTTGATTTTTATTATAATTTTACTAAGAATCACATATCTGGCTCGTTTTATTCAAATAATTACTAAAATAGATATATGTCTCTACATTTCTCTATCTACGGTACTGATACTTTATATAAATATAAAGAAAATTATTAAATCCAAGATATTTTTTCTATTGTCTATTATCTACAAAAGCCCATGATCTTTACCCAAAACCTAATAATCCCGGCCATCTTAATTCCGCTCACTTAACATAAACTGTTAAAAAATCAAACTAAATCATTGAAACAGTGTCCGTTCTGTTTTCCGTTTCCGTAAAATTCTTGTAAACGATACAAAGATGTTTAAAATAACGGCTTTGCGTCTTAAGTGATACTTTAGGAGTCGAGTGAAGTGAGTAAAACCAAAAGCCGATTACGTGGAGTCACTCTTTTAATCCACAAAATCATTGTATTCTTTACTTTTTTTTAATCTGGACAGTACTAGAAATGTTTTGAGTGTGCCAAAGAATTTGCTAAGATTTAACAAATAAAAAAAACTAAATAGCATTTTTTTTGTAATCTCAATTTATCTCTAGTTGTAACTAAACAAAGTAGCAAATAATTTTTGACATAAATATATTTTTGGTGATTATTATGTGTTTTTTATTTTATCAGTTGTATCTTTTCAATTACTTTAGAAAAAAATAATAACATAACTATTTAATACAAAACAATGAATGAACAAACTTAAATTTAAACACGACACACAGATAGCCTATTATAATCTTTTAATGTATATAAGTATTTATAACGAATTACAAAAAAAAAAAAAAATACTGCTAACTCTGCATTTTTTTACATTTTACGGCTTTTAAATGACTTCTTTACAATAAAAACAATATTAACTGATTTGTAATTTACTATAAACTTTTAATATTGAAGTTATATTGTAACTGTGGTAAGAGACGCAAAAATACAGTTAATCTGTTTCATTATTTGTAATTACTTATATAAACTGTATTAAGGATTATTTTTAACATTTTTAAAGTGTTATTCCACACTTAGGAAAGGAAACTACTTATTTAGAAAACGTATAAAAATTTGAACGTAGCGGGACTCGAACCCGCGCCTCCTGGAAACCGACCAGGCGCTCTGACCACTATCGTGGAGAACGTATGGCTTAGTGGTCAGAGCGCAAAATTTTAATACGTTTTCTAAATAAGTATGTATCAAGGCTTGTTTAATTGTAGTTGTATGTAAAATGCTTAACTCTGTTTTAAGCTTATTTTTATAGGTAAAATTCAATTATTATTATTACTATATATTATTTTATTTTTATTAACATTGTGATAGATATTTATATTTATATAAAGAAATTTTATGCAATCATCGGTATCTCCCATATATGTATTACTTATTTACTGTGTTTTTAAGAACTGTAGTTGTTATTGTTTCTAAAACTTACAAATTTATTATCTTATACATTTATATCTACTGAAAATGCCGATTTTTCTAGAATATTTATATTTGACACCGAGCTTTTACCGTTTTCTCTTGGATGTGTTGCGAATTCCACATGAATACCTAGCGCCGTCAACATAGGCCTAAAATGTGTAACTTCACTCGTGTATTGCAAAATAATTGGCATAAATTAAATTGAAATATACATAGTTAAGTTTATTTTTGTTGTGCTAAGAAATATCAAAGGTTAGATTACAAAAATGTTCATAAAAAGGTAGGTAAATAAATCATTTTAGTTTAATATAAATATTTAAACGTGTTTTACGTTTATATGAACTAGTGATTCTATTATGACTATATAGAGCAAATAGTAAATAAATAAATGACATTCTTTTAACTTTAAAATCTTATCAATAGATTCTATTAGTATGCTTGTTTATATTATTCATGCAAACACTTAGATATATAAACAAAAAAATATAATAAACTGATAAATAAATAAATGTAGAGAAAAAAAAACAAACAAAACAACCTCCATACGTTGGCATTGCTGCACACAAAGTTCAGTTGGCAAAACACAATAAAAATTCAATTTTTCAAATCACGAGACACTGACTTTTACCAATGTGGTGCTGGTGGAAGGGGGCAAGTGCCCCCCGTCCTGCGGCAAGGAATCCCGCCACTTCGACACCCTGACACGACACTGCACAGACACAACCCGACACGCGGGGCAACCAACACGCGCGATAGCTAGACGCGTACTGATCGCTCTACCATCGCTCACCCACCGCTTTTCCACCACAAAACACTGTAGACAAGGACGGCGAATGCGTACTGTAGGTGTGTGCGAAAGAGAGAGCGACAGTAGCGGTTAGTGGGCGTGGTCACGGCAACCAGCCAGTAGGACCACGGGGTGGCGCCAACGCTCTTGGACGTTTTTTCCCGTGCGTGAACGTTGGCGGTGTTTAGTTCTGTGGAACACGTGCGTCGGTAAATTTAAATTGGCTGTGTAGTAGCTGTGTAATTATAGAGTGGACCTTTGGTTCCTACTTCACTCTAGGTTCCCACTTTTATGGTGTTTTGACGGGGCGTTGGACGTGCGACCGCCTTCTGAGATATGCTTGCTCGTTTTGTTTCTTTTTTTATTTTTGTAGAGTTTCGGTTTCGCTTGTGTTTGTTAGCCGTTTTGAAATATATATGTAGATATATGTATATTTAGGTCCTTTAGGTTTTTATAGTTTTGTAACTTTTTTTGTATTGGTATAATTTATTTCATAATATTTTAATGCATATTTAATATCTATATTCAAAAAATCCGAAATAACTATGATATTTTTAGCTTGACACTGTGTTCTGCACTTGGTTTGGCAGGGTAGATAGAAACCTGGGAGCTTAGTGTCAAAATACTCCGTTCCCATTAAGACACTTTCCGTTCCACAATTTCCGCTGAGTTCTGGAGGCATTGCGCGTTGGGTGGCAGAACTCAACGCCGTTAAGCTTCGAATCCTTACCAGAGCGAGTAAAATGAAAATTTTACTCATTTAATTTTCTCGAGTGGAAAGCGAACCCGAACTCTCAATCACGCACTTGTGTCCCTGCGACCTCCTGTGCGATCCTCTGTATATTAAATATGAAAATATTAATAAATTAACTGAATAACAATGTAGTAATTACTTGTAGTGCCGATGAAAATGTAACAACAACTTTAATTTTTAACCAACTTTGAAAAGGAGGCGTTCAACGATTTTTTGCAGAAATCAACAATAAAAAAATATATACAAAAACTATGTTTTGGTTTGCTTTAGTTATATGAAGAATTGGCATTTCTGTTTTTTTAAATTACAAGTAGGTGCTTAATTGTAAGAGCTGTGGTAGTTTTTATATAATAATACCTATTTGAGTAGAGTCAGCTTCACGCTGTATCCTGTATCAGCGCAGTGAGGCAGGCTAGACTAGGTTCCCTAGTTTTAAGACATTCCGTTCCCCACTTACCGCCGGAATGGCGGAACTCTACTCCACGACACCAGAGCGAAGAAATGAAAATTTAAATTAAAATAAATAAATTGTTTCCGACATTGGCGATCAAACCCACAACCAGTCGCGTTTACAGTCACAGCTTGTGCCCCTGCGCCACGACTGGCCTCTATATATAGAGACCTATATTCAGCAATAGATAAGAACAGGCTGATGATTATAAAACCTATTCATAAAGCATTCTTTTTCTTCTAACAATACGAAAAAGTTAAAAATAAAATAATTTTAAAAAATTAAAACTGTATTGATACGCACAAGTTTAAACAAAAACCAAATTGTAGAAAATAATATTTTAATTAAGTACTTCAAAGTTACAAGAACAAGAACATTTAAAAATTATTACAGTATCTTACTGCCATCTCGACTGGCTGCAGATTCGATCGCCAAGTGTAAATTATTATAAAATACAACAAGGTGCTGAGAGCAAGATGTTGAGTTCCGCCATTTAACACTCAAAAACCTCGAATTCAACTAAAAGTGGGGAACGAGGTGCCTGTCTACCCTGCTTAGCTTCACGCTACATCCCTAATGGAGTAGTCAGAGAAAACGGAGTGCCAAACGCTACGGTCTCTACATACCTCTGTCGCCTCATCCACTACCATCAACCTCTCCATACATGTCCCCCGGGGGGTCCTCATGCTTTTTACGTGAACTTTCTCCAGTATCTTTGATACTGTGTTTTAGAAGGTCAACCGAGGTCTCCCCCTACCTCTATTACCACTGACTTTTCCATCATAAATCTTTTTTGCCATTCTGTCATCATTCATTCATTCGACGTGCCCAAAATAGCTGAGCACGTTCCTCTACATTCTTACCGTGACATTATCGCTAGTACCTGCCATTCTGTGTACCTCTTCACTGCGGATCCTACTAGCTAAGCTGCCTCCGCATGTCCTACAGCATAGGCATTTATCTTTATTTCATTCTTCTTTTGTATCGGTACGTGGGTAACGTTACCCTGCTATATGCGGGGTACAGCGAACGCTAAAAAGCATAGCAGCGCAGTGGGACAATGTCTAGGTGTGATGATTGTGTGTTCAATCAAGGCAATCTGATCATCTCCGGCACACACCAACCAATGGTGGAGCCATTGAGTTCATCAGAAATCGTTTTAAGAATATGAAGAGTCGATAAATAAAATCTGTTTTTCTCCGTATATTTTATGGTTGGTAGGATAATTGTTAGTATAAATACCTACTAATATATGCACATTACTATAAAACGCGCTTTTACCTTGGTACTGGAGCGAAAATATTAATTAATCGTAATTCATTCCCCTGGATGAGAATGGGAATCGAAACCACAATCGTCGCGTTACAGTCATATGGTGTCGTTGCGCAACGACGGCCTCGTACGTAGATACCTAACTAACAACGTGAAGAAAGAAAATTGTAGTAGAAAATAAACAAGAGGAGAAAATATTTTTTTAATGTTGATATCATATTATTTTGAAAGTTTCATGTTATGAAATAAAAAACCGTTTAAACGCGAGTCGGGCTCGCTTATCGAAGGTTCCATAAAAATGGGAGGTCTTCAGCTTTCTCTTAAATTCAGATTTAGCTTAGCCAGAGCCCTTTCATCTGATACCTCACCTGAACTAGCGGCTTTAATACTAAATTTTGCCTCCTTTTTAAGACTATTATTTTTTAGAATTTAACCATAAATGTATACTTTTCAGATTATTACTGAACTAGTACCTAATAATTTTAAATGAAACTAATTTAACCGGATTAATCGCGTATATTTAAGATTTTTACATTTTGGAAACCCGACGTTTCGAACACTTTGCAGTAGCCCGTGGTCACGGGTAGATTGTATAATAATCGTGAAAATCAAAGAACTTATTAGTACTAGATACCTATCGATGCTAGTTGGTCAACCGGAAGTACTCTATGAATTTTGATTCCCTTCATAGTTTCGAAATAGGCAATTTTAGCGATATAAGCCGCCATATATTTTTTTAAAGTGAATTTTATTTTCAGGAAATCACAGGGCCGTAGATCTCAGAATATGCTTTGAATTTCAACTCGATATCTCCAAGCGTTCCTGACATAAAGGCTCTTGACAGACAGAACGGAACCCTAAAAAAATGTTTTTTTTCTGTTCCTAATAGGTAGTTATTAGTAGGTTCAAAGAGGAGATACAGAAAACTTATAGATACCTGATATTTACCTTTGCTAATAAAAGGAATTGGAATTGGTTCGATTCCCATTCCAGGAAATGAAATATTTAATATTTTGATTTCTTCGCTCTGATGTTGAGGCAAAGCGCGGTTATATCATTTAAGTTCTGCGACTCAACGCCTTTAGAAATTGGCATAAAGTAGGAAGCGATGCGTCTTAGCTCGAGGTTCTCTCTGCCTACCCTGCTACATGTGGAATACAGTGTGAAGCTAAAAAAATATAACAAAAATATATAGGTACAAAAGAAATCTCTATGAGAGAATCTTCTAATCTAATACCTTTATATTATGTGCAAAATGTTTAGTTGAGGCCGGTCGTGGTTCAGGGGAATAATGTGTGATGCAAAATCGACTGGTTGTGGGTTCGATCCCCATTCGGGGAGATGAAATATTTATTTACATTTATATTTTCATTTCTCACTCTGGTGTCGAGGCAAAGCGCGGCGTTGAGTTCCGCCACTCATCACGCAATGCCTCCAGAACTTGGCGGAGAGTGGGGAACGGAGTGTCTTAACACTAGGGTCCCTCTGCCTACCTGCTGTGTGCGGGATACAGCGTGAAGCTGATTTTTATGTTAAAATAAGCGACTACTAGATAATAAATATACCTACAACTATATTTAAAACTTAAATTAAATTTATAAAATACACATTAATATATACAATAACTAAAAGAAGGTAAAAATAAATGACAATAATAAAAAAAGAAAAAAATATTTGAAATATACTTTCGCGGAGAGCGTGGTTTCGAGCTAATTCTATAGTATAGAATAGAATAATTCTATAATACAAGATAAAATTAGGAAGTAAGTTCTGTAAGAGCTCAGCGAGAACTGTGGATTATTTTTCATAGGAACATGTGTAAAAGTATAGAGAACTCAAGGCATCAAGACACTAACAGAATACAGGCTTGTCACTTGACACTCCCGAGTGGAGGTGGCAAATGAAAATACTCTCTAAAATAACATTCAAAAAATAACATAAACGTATAATATAATTTTAGAAAACGTACAGATTACGGCATAGATGAATAGGTAACTGATTCAATTATCGGGAATCGAACTCGAATACACATTTAGAAGTCGGTCAATCTAGTCAGGTCTCCTATTGGTACATGGAAAGCAAATATCAGCGTATATAGATATAATTGCAGAAGTACTTACAGATGGGAATTATATAACGAACATGAGCAACAGATTTTTGTAATTAGGCATTTAGCGATTAATTAAGTAAATTTTGTGCACATTAAATGTGTTATTTAAATAAATCTTTTGAGGCCAGTCATGGCGTCACAAAAAGTGTAACTGTAAATGCGACAGGTCGTAGGTTCAATTCTCACACGAACAAATTAAATATTTAATATTTTCATTTTCATCGCTCTGGTGTCGAGGCAAAGCGCAGTTTCGCTACTCACTATGGAAAGCCTCCAGAATTGAGCGGAAAATTAAATTTTTCAGCTTCACGATATTGATCCCACACATTTGTGTGATTGACGATTACTTATAAAGAAGGAAACTCAAAAAATAATTCAAAATCACCACTCAAAATAATTAATAATCACCGAACGATGCAGATTTGATCAATCTTATAATTTTCGCAATTATTACAATTAAAAGAAACTTTGGAAAGTAAGGCATGTATGAAGAGGTTGATGACAGTGGACGAGGCGAAAGAGGTATGTAGA